>CM023608.1:19106659-19364159 GCA_013358685.1 Antennarius maculatus
GTCTTTGTTCTGTTTGCTTCTTTAACAAATATATTTATTGAAAATAAATGCTGCATTTTAACAGGTGAAAAATATGTTTCCTCCTGAAAGTAAAGTCTGCTTATGAAAGCAATAAAATGAACGACTCAGTTATTATTGGAGGCATCTTCTCAGACAGATGTCCCGGTTTTAATCTTCTGGTGACGTCTATAATTACCGACAGATGTTGGAGCCACCCCCCACCTTTACAAGCACGCACACACAAACACACACACACTCAGACACACACACACACACACACACACACACATACACACTCTTTCAGCGTGATGACTGAAACTTTGAAAAACAAATGTAGAAAAACACTCGTGGGAAATCTGTGGCCCCACATGACTTAATCCACTTGAACACACACACACACACACACACACACACACACACACACACACACACACACACACACACACACACTCACCTGTAGGGAAAATGCTCTGAGCGCTGGGATCGGGATGAGGGCCGCCATGAAGAATGCTGTGACATTGCTGATGGAGGTGAGAGCGACGCTGGCACCTGTCCTTTTCAGACACTCACCCGTACGATCCTGACAGAGATAAAAGCACATGACAGGAGGTGTAATGAAACTCGACTCTTTTGATCAGATTTACGCCAAAGGCAAACGTGCCATACTGAGAAGCATGGGCAATCATCGTAATACTGACATGAGTGACACTAATTGCAACGTTTCTGAAGCCCTGAAGTGCTCTTCTGTTTGAAGAAGGGCGATAAACACTGAAGGAAAGATTAAGCATAATGACATGCTGCCCCTATATCAAATAGATTTTAGTGTAATTATCTTGCTGATTGAATCAACTTTTTTTTTTAGTGAATCGCTGATACGAAGCAGCAGTGAGAACATACCTACCAAGGGAAGGTTTGGCAGCAATAGTGTTTAAAGATTTGAGGATGTGTCGGACCACACAGGAAGTGTGTTCCTGTTGCTATGTGTGCTTATATGTGTGTGTCAGACAGGAGAGATCAGGTTCACCTCCATTCAGTTTTCTTCTCGGCCACACAAAGGAAGGTGTAGGGGGTGGGGGGAGTGAGGGAGGCATTGAGACAAGGGCTTGAAGGTGAAGGAAAACAAAAACAAGCAAATACATGTCGGTGTTTTGCCCCTCTGAATGTGAGGTGTTATGCTACACCACAAACACCCTGCTGTTTTTTTTGTGCTACGTTCTATATGTACTTCAATCTCCTGAAAACAAAAATGTCCTTGAGAGTCAAAATAATAAAACCAATTGCGTGTTCTGATAGACTTCCATGGCTGCCATCGCTGTTCAAACACACCTCTGATGCAGAGCATTGCTCAACTGAGAGTGTGTGTGTGTGTGTGTGTATGTGTGTGGTACTATACATGGGCTGCTAAATGCTACATCACAGGCACAGACAGGCTTTCACACATTCCTGTGAAGAGGAGATAAGACAACAGAGGAGGAGGCAAGGGGTAAGAACGGGTGAGCGTGGGATGTTCGTCTCACCTCAAACGGGATCCTCTTGTTCTGTCCAGTTTCACTGAAGGCATGAGCGAGAAGGAAGACATCGTCCACTCCCACACCCAGAGCCAAGAAGGGTAGCACCTGTTGCACACACAGACCTCATGAGCTCAGCCAGGGCAGCCATGTAAGTATTTTAGTTTCACATTTTTACTTTTGCAAAACCTTTAATAGGGAAAACTGGCAATACTTCATATCAATGGTTTGTGTGATTTTTATGCATTTTATGCAGCAACCCAGCATTTTTTGCAAATAATCATGTAGATTTGGACTTTCCGTGAGACCAAGGCAGCTGTTGAGTGTTGTGTCAGTTTATGTGTGTCTAAATGTGTGTGTGATACCTGTGTGGTGGCAGCATTGAAGGAAATGCCAAGCAGTGAGCAGAGACCCAGCCCAGCAGCCACAGACAACGTCACCAGCAGGACGCCTGCAAGCCCTACAGCCCCCTGAGACTTGGCACAGTCCCACCGCAGCATCGTCAGACACGCATAGGCCAGCTGGATATGAAACAATCAATAATCAGTTTCTTAATCAATATATTATGTATGTAAGTCAATCATTGAATGTCCTCTTAGCTGAATGATCTTTTTGTGTAGTTCTGCTCTCACCATCAGCAGGTATCCACTGGCCACACGGATGACACTGATGTCAGAGAAGGACTTGAGGATATCTTCCAGGGTGGTGGTAGTGAACGATAAGACCTTCTGGGACGAGTTTGCTGCAACGCTCTGCAGCACCGCCTGGAGAGGCAACAGAAGCAGGTGGGTAGAAACAGGCAGAGGGGGAAGCTACCAGGGAGTATGGGTAAAAGCAAATCAGGTAAATCAGCAAGTACAAAGTAAACGTGAGATCCCTATGTCTTTTAGGTTGTCATTGTTTTAACCCCTTTGTATCACCGCACTTAAAAGCAGTAATCTCATGTTAGTTTGACTGTGATAAAGGCCCGTCTTCAAAATGAAAAACAGCACTTTTAAAATTAAGGATCATGTTATTAGTTTAAAAAGTTATTCAATTGAAATTTATTTCTGTTTTTCATTAAGGACCTGCAACTTTCATGAATACATTCAGATTTGACACTTGAATGTGAATCAACTATTAAGCTGCAATTTGAAGTGGATTCAGTTCACACTTTGAAGTGTGTGACGAGAAGTTAGAAGCAAAGCTCTCCAAACTGTTCCAAACCTACAACAGTAAAGAATTTTCAAAAGAAATCTGGATTCTGCTGATGATCTGGATCGCCACACAATTCCAAAAGATTGTTCCCTGGGCCAGACCCCACCTCTCTAAAAACTGTATTCAAAACCCATTGCTAAATAATCCTAAAAAAAAAGAAGGTGATTAACAAGTTAAAAACAGCTTTTGATAATGAGTTCTGCCTGGATTATAGGATGTCTTTGGGAGGATCTGCAGACCTATCCTCTTCCTCTCTCACTATCTCAGGCCAGACAGATGGCTTCACCATTGAACTGCTGTTACTGCTCAGTGGGGAGTAATACGGCTGACATACATTAGGAAACACGCACTAGATCACACACACTTTCACGCCCATGTGTGAACTCACACATGTGACAGCGCATATCATCAGGCATGCCAGTACTACACATGCAAACACGCAAGAGTAGGCATGCATCATTTATCATTTGCCGCCAAAACACCAAGAAATTGTGTGCACACACTTCTACACACGCACACACAGATATACACAAACACACACACACACACACACACACACACACACACAGACACACACACGCAAGGTCACACCACACTGAACAGAGGTTGGGGCCCCCAAAACAAAGACCAGATGATGTCACACATGAGCCACCAATGGGGCCACAGCTGGGAAAGTGATTGTGTGTAAACTTCTGAGTGTGTTTGCATGTGCGTTTATACATAAGTAACAGATAGAGAGAACGAAAGAGATATCCAGCACGCCCTTAATGTATTCCAGACATGCTCACCCTGTCGCTCTATCACTCCTCTCTACTGAAGAGTTAGAGGGAGGATTTAGGCCTTTACCACACACCAGCACTGGTTCTAGTATCTAACAGGCTTGTGGATGGGGCTTTTCCATGTTCACCTGTATCCGGCCAGTGATTTACAGTGTGGTTGGAGAGGATTTAGGGTAGATTTCTTTTCCCTTTTCTTTTTGCTTGCCTTCTTTTTCTGGATGTCTACCTCCCCCGTTTATGAGTATTTTGGCCAATACCTCGGCATATCTCCTCTGCCATGCTTCCAGTATTGCTGCAGCCTTTTCTTCATTCCAGTTGATATGGGAAACCTCCTCGTAGCCCCGAAAGTGCTCAAACATCTGTTTGGGAGTCATCAGCTGGAACATAGTCTGTAAGGCCTGGGCACTGGATGAGGGGGAGGAAGGGGTGACAAGGTGAGAGGGAGGAAGTCGGTAGGAAAAAGTTGGACAAGATGGAAGAGGGAGAATAAAAAGGAAGATGTCAATGATGTGTGAGCCTTCACTGGCAACATGAGATTGAATGTCAGCAGGGCGGTGATCTGTTTCTGGATGGTGCAAATAACATCAAACCAGGGTCTCGACTTTAAATATAAAAACCACATCATGAGTGTTTTTGTTTCAATCCCACCATGGACTGACTTTAAAGGATTCTGTAGAACAGAACATAATTATATGTGAAATAGCAAGGCCTATTAGGTGAAGCAGAAAGTCTTACTTGCGTCAGAACCACATCACACCGTAGAGAAACTAAAGGAGGTGCCCCTTTTACTTGGACTCAGTCTTTCCTTACTGATCTGATCTCCTTACTTTCCAAATCATCCAAAATGATTTCTCTGGATTATCAAACTCCTTCCCTACTTCCTCCCTGTCCTCTGGGTTGGTCAGGGACAGGTGCCCTGTTGCAGCACTGCTATTATTCCTTGCAAAGATATAAAAACAGAAGACAACTACAAGGCAAAACTTGTTTTCCATCCATTTTGAGCTTTGACATATGAGATTTACCTCCAGACAAAGAATGTATACCCACCCACTTCATGACATCTGAATTCTAAAAACTTTCTGACAATGTCCTGATATAAGAATGCCAAGATATGAAATGTAATGATGAATAGACTGAAGTGGGCACATGTTGGGAAGGTTATCAAGAAATACAGTTAATACACCCTTATTGCAACTAAGAAACACCGGCCAAGCGGGTCATTTCAATTTGTTGATTTTTCCATGAACCAAAGCAGCAGACATCAGCTCTCTTTATGAATGCGATCTCTGTCATACAGCGATATCACAGTAATGAAGACAGTCACAGAAAAAATGTAAAAGTTGACTGTCGGCATGAGCAGCCTGATCGAGCATCTTACCGCCATCCCCCCCAACACACACACACACACAAACACACACTGGCAGGCAAGCACGACACCCTAATGACCAAACTCTGCCAGGAAAAAAAAAAAAACACGACCACAAAACAAATAAAAAAGTGCATAATGCAGTAATTGACTGAAAGCAGTGTGTTCTCTTACAGAGGGCGTACCGCTGATTGCAAATGTAAAGCAATGTATATTATACACTCAAAGATACACAAACTTTTCATTTTTGCCTTCGTGATTGAGCTTGAATTAGGTCTATGTAGTCCAAACCACTGTATATTTGGACAAACTAACCAAGCAATAGATCACTCTGTGCACATGCGTGTGTATGAGCTGGTAGTGTCCAAGCAGCCAGAGCTGAGCAGGAACAGCTGGACCTCTAAGATTTCACTGAAATCTGCTAATGACTGCAAGATTTACAGCACACAGCGCACATGTACGCATGCATGTGCCGCCTCGGGAAGAAAAAAGAACAAAAAACACACACTCTTTCCAGAATAAGCCCTGCAGTGATCACAGCAGTGTTTACGGGAGTGTGTACGTGTAAGTGTGGGTATGTTACCTGAGCAAGGGTCCGGTGCCGTTCTTGGTGGTCCCGCCTATGATCAGTTCCTCCTGCCAGTGCATGTACTTCCTGGACAGACCATGGCAGCCACCACTCAGGGTCTGCGCCACGTCAAATGGCTGGTGCAGTAAAAGAAAATGTCAGTATCTAGTCTCCTAATAAAGACTTTATTTTGTAAGGAACATTCTAATGCCATGCCGACCTTAGTTGAGTTCTTATTAGGTGCGGTGAGGGGACAGTCGGGGTCAGCGGGGTTCAGACAGGGTCTATCCATGTAGCCGTGTCCGACATCAGCCTTTTCCAACATGTCCTCAAAACCTTCCACGGGGAAGTTAGCCTTTCGCAAGTCTTCAAGGAACTCTTTGGGGTCGAAGTTGGTCCATTGCAAAGGGTCTTTACCTCTACAAAGTTAAAATGGAATGCAAATACAGTTAAGGTGAGGTATTTGGAAATACCATAAGGTGAGGTAATTTGTTTTATTGTCACCCAAACAGTCCATTGTAAACATAAATCACAGATTGTCAACCAAATACCTCGTTCATCTTTGACCAATGATACTCATGGTGAACAGTTTGGCTTGGATTTAGCAGCTAATGAAGCATTATTTGCGATTCGGGATTAAGTTTGGGTTTTCAGTGTTACAAAGCTGGTCCTCATCTTACAGCGGTAACTTGTAAGGAGTATGATCCAGGGTATGTTATGTTTGCAATAACAGCATATAAGCACTTCATTGTCTTTCATAAATGACCCCCTAGAAGAGTTGTACTTCTATATTGAAGTCCTCTCGTCCTCATTTAATTTTGTTTAATGTAATAAATGTCAAGGGGTTTTCCAGTAAACCATCATCATACAAGAAGGGAAGATTGAAAAACTGAATTTTTGAATTTCATTCATTCATATGTTTTAAGACACTGATTTTTATAAGACATGTAAAAAAAAAAGTGCAGCTCTGAATTACGATTAAGTACATTTTTTGTGGTTAAGTTCATCTTTCTTTCTTTTTCACTTTCTTCCACTTAAGAGTTTATTTGAAAATGCTGTGGTGCAGCTGGGGGAATAAAGCCAAAAATCACATACAATTTTAACAAATACAAACAACCCATTAAATTGAACACACGGGAATAAGTTAAGATATTTAATGCTGTTAGATTGTTAACAAGTTTTTGTTAATAGTTATCATGTTATTAGAACTATAAATATCCCCTGATGTTGTCCTTCAAACTCAAAACTGCAGAAACACCAACAAATCAAACTTTTTTAAAAATTAGTGTGTGTTAAATTTGTGTTGATTAACAAATAAAATTCTTTGTATGATTAGATATTTGGATTTTAATCTCCGTTTATTGATAATGTGTGTATTTTCAGGGTTATTTTCTTAAAAATTTATCCCAAAATCCAATGTATTGAAGAATTTTAAAGAGGAGACTCTGTGATGGGATGTAATGTTTCCTGGGCTGTGTACATTTCTCAGTTTCTGTGAAATAAAATTTCCATTCTTCCATCACAAAACAGTCAGCTCTTTGAGAGCAGAAAGTATTCTCTTTCTTGCTAGGTGACAGCAAACAATAAATGAAGATCAATTCCCATCATGCAATAGGGCAGGGCTGAACTGGTCCTTGTCTCTCTATGGCGTACACATTCCAACCTCTCTTTTTCTGAACCTCTCTCTCTCTATCATTCAGACAACATTGTATGTGCTTAACCAGGCTTGGATTATTATTTCCAGCCTCCCAACCAGAACATAGTAAAAACTTTATTTATCTTTAGAGGCCATGGGGCAACAGACACACACACACACATTCACACATGTGATGAAATGGACCCAAGCTTAACACTTTCACGCACTGGCAAATCACATGTATGAACTGTTGGCAATGGCATACATTATGTGCATGCACACACACATGCAGAGGTAAAGGTCTGCTGATTTTTTACTGTAGCAGCAGGCCATTAGCAACAGAAGGGCCAGACAATAGTGTGAGGCCCAGGGCTCGAGAGAAACTATCGCCAGCGATGCGCATGCCAGCAACCACTACAATAGAGCCTTCAGAGAATCCGGGTTCAGGACACACACACACACACACACACACACACACACACACACACACACACACACACACACACACACACACGTTCCTCTGTGATGTCTCTTTGGAGGCGTGAGTGTGTTTAGGCAGCCTCAACTAAAGGGGGTAAAAAGAAGATCCAGATCGCCTCCTCGTTTTTTTTTTTCCTCTATCGTGAAAACAACCTAGAATGTGCTCACAGACACTGATGCAGATAATTTTAATAAATTTGCCATTTGCTTCAAAGACGCCGGTTTACATGCTGTTTTGGTATGTTGCAGTTGTGCTGACACGTCATAAAATACAGCCTTTTGAGTAAAAAGGGGATCCTTGTGTACTCACGGGAGATAGACCATTCCAGACTGGAGCTTGGCTCCCTCCCAGAAACAGTCCAAAGGTGTGATGATGAGGCAGGGATGTAGCTTTTCTATGATCTAAATGGACAAACACATGACCACACACATCATGGTGGGCACACATTGAGATGTAGATATAAATGCCTCAGAAAGCGGCTCGAGTGTTTCACTGCCATCTGGAGAATAACTGTCAAAATGGAAATGAAAATCATTTGCATCTTACCTGATCCATAAAATGAGTTTCAGTGACTAGTTCTCCTGATTTGTAGCATAAGTGTTCTAATTTCCATTGTCTGAAAAGAAGAACAAGAGTTTTCATTCAGTTGTTGTCACCGATGCTTAATGCCAACAGCCTTTTAAGCTAATCTGCTCAAATAATGATTATTAATTTTTGTTTGTTAGTTACCTGTTATAAAGGTAAACATGAACTCTGCTGGCTTGGATCGCTGATTCTAGGTGCTGCAGGAGCGCCTCCACCGTTAGAACACTGGCCCCCTCCTCCCGCGGCGTCTGGATCATCAGCTGAGGGTTAAACATGGCCTCCTCGCCTATCTTCTGCCGCGTGTACTTCAGTTCCTGGTTCACACGCCCCCCAACTGCACAAAGAAGATTGAGAGTGTTGAGACTAATTTTAACACTTTGTGGAATATTACATGTGTTTTATTTAGATGTATTTGTATCGAAATTGACCATTTGGTTAATCTCAACGCTTACCATTGCAATCTATACTATCTTTAGTTGCCTTCATTTGTAAAAAAGCTATCATTGGTCCACGATACTACTGATTGTCAAAGTTTGAAGTAAATACATTCATTAAAATTTAAAAGACAACTGATCAATTCCCAGTAAGAACCTAATCTCATCAAGAAATCAGACTCCCTCAAATACATGAAAGTATTAAGCTTAGCCTCTTAAGCGAAAATGTTCTAATGCAATGAGAAAATAATAAAAACATGTGCAAATAGAGACGGTCAAACTTAACACAGCAACGTTCCTTGCAAAAACACACACTAGCAACATCCTGCGTTAAAACATCTGTGGGTCGAGAAGCGAGCCCAGAGGCAACTCGTCCAAACCACAGCGCTATCAGGCTTGCATCTCGGACAAAAAGAGTACTTTGCTTACAGTTAGTTCCTTTCACTACAACACCAAAACATCCTAACTCCTTTAAATCCAGAGGGGTAATGTCACCCCCAACAAATCCATATCTCGCTTAAACAAGCTGAGTGTTTCTACTCAAATTTTGTTTACAAGTCTGCAGTGCCAAACCACATTGACTGCATTTGTGTGTGACAGTGTGTGCTTGATAAAGAGAGGGAGGCTCCGGGATTTTCTCCCACTGTCGTGGTGGGACTAAGCCCTGTGCGTGCGCTCTGAGCTCTCAACTAGTCCAAGCTACAAAAGCAGCCTTTCAGTCCCTGTTTGCTGCCCTGCTCCACCCCGGGAGAGTCGAGGCAGGTCTGGCAAAGCCTCCTTCGCAAGCACACACAAACAAATGCAGGCAATCGCAGTCATGCAAGCGGCGGCAACCCAAAGCCGCATGGAAGTTTTGTATGTTTTGTACTTGTGAACTGCAAGTTTGCCTGCAATCGCATCCTTGAGTTGAGTGCATCTGCATCTGATTTACGAGCAGAGGACTGGAGCCTTTCCATCATCGGTGACTGAACACTTAGTGAAAGCTTGGGCAATTTATAGTCATCTTCTTTCACTTGCTCACTGTCTTACTCTTAAAGACACACACATAAATACTCACACAGAGACACACAAAAAAATTCGCCAGTGAGAGGCCCAACTGTGTGAAAAATCTGTAACATTTTATTATGCCTTAATCCAATTTAACAATTCTGCTCGATTTGTGCAACAGCAGGCATAGATTGAATGTTTTCTACCCATTGTAATGGCATTAAAGTTGAACATAAGAATGTCTGTTCTGCTGTGATGGACCACCCAGTCAGACCAATGAAACAGGAAGGGAGGGGGCCATGTCTTGGGGCATTAGGAAAACACACTTGATTTCTTTTTTTCTGGACCCAAACAGCATTCCCATCTGATCCTGTCTGAAGGGATGTTTATAATACTCATCATTAATCGCAGGCCTAGGCTAACTGGAGCGACATGCTTTCCACTGCAAGGTCGGCTTAGCAGCTACATTACGCTTACCCTACTAGCAATACAGCTTGCATGAAACTGATTTAGACCCAACGCACATAACAATTCAACGTGTCTGATGCACTCTACAATCACAGGCAACGCAAAGTCGATGCCTGGTTAAATAGGACTTCCATCGGGTGTAAGGTGGATGTAGGAATGATAATAGACGCATCTATTTCCACTGCTAACAATAGGACGAAAGAAAGGCTTTGCCTTTTAAGCTCGTCTCTCCAAAAAATATCGGAGGGATGAGCTTAAAAAGAACTCACTATTTTTAATGCATTCCAAATTGTCAACTGCCACCCAAAGACCTCCAATTTACAGCGAGCAGCTAAGAATGGGACAAGTTGAAGGAATGTACTCTTTCTCTACAGGAAATAGCACATCACGGCCTCAGGCTTAGAGAATTCCACACTTCACGAGGTTACAGCGTTTTGGGGTCAGCACTCATACAGCCTCAGGGTGAAATTAACACCCCAGCTGGACCGAGAAAATATGCGCGAATGTGTGTGAACACACTGGCATACATGCAAGTGTGTGAGTGTGTGCATGTGTGTGTGTGCTGTGTTTCTTCAATGACACAAATTCCCATATTCCTTAGCCTAAGAAAACTGTTGATATACTGAAGGTGTCCCGTTCAACTCTCAGCTGCTGTGGCTGAAAGTTTCTCTGACTTTCAAATGCTTTTCACAGCAGCTCGATGTTTTTTTTTTTGTCATTTGTCTCTTTCAACACATTTATGAAGCTATAATGTTTGCAGTATATTCCCCTGCTTGCAGCATGCAGTACATTCCAGTTCATTAAAAGTGCAACCTTTGTGTCACCTGATTACTGTTAATACACAACACTGCAAAATAATATCAGGTAAATTAATTAAATACCTTAGTGTGCCTAAAAAGACATTTGTTAGGCTAGTCTTTGTGATGAATTCATCAAACAAGTAATGAGAAATAAGTTGGTGAATAGCTGATTAGTTATGTGAGGAGTGATTGATATGTTCACAGTGTAAGGTATAATGCAATGAGGGACCTGCTTCGGGCTTTAAGTTTGAACTGTCTGAGAAAATGGAAAACTTTGGCTATTGTGCCTTCATCTGTTGCCTCTATCTCAAGCTTGTGTCACAAAAGGAGGTCCTCGAGGACGGGGTATCGGCACTATGGGAGGGTGCCCCTTCTTACAGCAATGTGAAAAGGGACATTCGATTCAACACATGGCAGAGCGAGCCTGAAATATTACTTGTGTCCTGGAGGGCTGCTCACTGTCATCACACAGGACACCATTGACAAGATCCATGACAAGAGCTTGACAAATCAAAGCATAACACAACAGCACATTGTCACAGAGCTGCATATCTGCCAGGAACCATGCAGACTTCCATAATGAGCTCTGACTCACTAAGGTATCCTCAGACTCCTGAGGGATAGAGTGAGAAGTACGATCGACAAAAAATAGCAAGAGATAATCTTGCATTGTTAATAATCATTAATTACCAATCCAAACAAAGATGAAGAAACAATAAGAAGTCTGCAGCTCTCAAACATCAAATATCCAGCTTTTGATTGAGAAAAATTCCATCAGGTCCTCTGGTGAGGTGATGGTCGACAAACCTGAAAGAGGGTCACAATATTGCAGAGTCCTTCTCCACTGATCTATGAAGACGGGCACAGGGGATGAATTAAAATGATACTGCGTGAGAAGCTGACAAGAAGAGTGCTCTTCCATTATGACAACACTAGGAGGTGATGATCGCTGTCATGCGGGAAAGTGGGTTTCAATCCTTCAACACTCACCCTGTTCATTCAGTCTGGTACCCTCAGATGACATCATGTTCCATAAGATCAAGAGCGGACTCCGTGGTTGGCATTTTAACAGTGATGATGACATTATCTCCCCCATGTGGGGATCCTAATGGGCCATGACCTCTGGACAAAGTGAATAATGACGTTAAGAGGCAGGGCTTCTAAAACTGACTTTTTTTATCGTAGGCCATGAATGAATGAATGAATGAATGAATCAATCAATCAATCAATCAATCAATCAATCAATCAAGTATTCATTATTAGTAATAATTCATTTATTTACCTTTAATGCCACTATTCTGTCAATTCTGGTCAAATGTAATGTTGCTGGTTTTAAAAAAAAGAGAAGAGAAGAGAAGAGAAGAGAAGAGAAGAGAAGAGAAGAGAAGAGAAGAGAAGAGAAGAGAAGAGAAGAGAAGAGAAGAGAAGAGAAGAGAAGAAAAGAGAAGAATGTGTTTCACTGTATTAGAACACTCAGTACGGGCATTCAGTGTGTTGCATAACATTAACCCCTGGTCCCCCCTATTCTCGAACGGGGAATGGGGGGCGAAAGGAGAGAGAGCAGGTTTCTAAGGAACTGACATCACCCCTCCCTCCTTTTAGTCCTGAACTCCCCCTCCTCTTTATACTCTCAATTTCCCTCTCTTTGCTCTATTCATTTGTACTCTGTGATTGGCCAGATCATGATGGCAATCAGCCCAGCCCCTCTGTTAAAACCAGACCACCCCCCCTTTCCCCCTCGCCAACTTTCTCTCTTTTCCATACAACACACAACAGTGAAACCCCACCCCCTGCACATCTCTGACGCCTGACAACGGAAGCATCCCACACTTTGGAGGAAAACATGCACCACTAGTGGCAAACAAGTTTCCCAGCTCAACAAACACCAACACCTGAGTATTAGATAATATTCCCATCCCATCGACATCAGCACCTCTGTCTTAACTGGGACTGCAACGATTAGTCAACTCGTTACCATTAAAAGCATTGACAACTCATTTAATTGTCAATGTGTTGTTTTTCTCTCAAACCTGCTACTGCACCTTCAACTGCTGCTTCTATCTTTCTGTGTCCATGACACACGTGCTCAGTAGTCTTAATCAAGGTCAGCCGTAATGTCAACCAAAGTTATACCAGATGCAATTAAAGTGATGCAATTAAAAATTAGATGTGTGTGGTTTATTCTTTGCTACTGTGTTAGAAACAGACTCTTTCTCAACTCTTTTTGGATGGTTCCATTGCAAAGTAACTAGAAAGAAAATTGTAAGCAATCTGAAAGCTAATCTAATCAATCCAGAAGGTATTGACACAATCAGCCGTGCTGTTTCATCCATTTTAACACATCTGACCGGACGGTGTTTCAAATCCCTGCCCATTGATCCGAAACAGTAAACTGGTTCTCCTGGTGAATGAACTTTTTCAGATGTGTGAATGAACCACTTGAGTGATTAAAACATCATCAGTCACGTCGTTTTTCCACTTATGAAGCAGGCTTCGAAGCAGTGGTTCAGAAAAAAACCCTACTGAGTATGGAGCGTGGTTCGGAGCGCCGTGTCAAAGAGGACATCTCGAACTAGACAAGCTCTGACATCATGGCTACCCGGCAATGACGATCAAATGAGAGGCAGAATTTTAAGAAAACAAAAGAGAAAAGTGTGCAATGCATTATCTGCAAGACAGCACCTACCTTCCACGGCAGTACAACTGTGACTGTGTTGCTTGTGACAACGAAGAGGGAGCGTCTTCTCGGTAAGATAACTGGCTACTTAGCTACTAATACGAGTGTAAACAGAGCTAACCTACTACTTACTCACATAGGTGTAAATGTTACATCAGCAATGATTTCATGTGTTTTCTGTATTGTTAAAAACAATAATAATTACTTAGTTACAGGTGCTATGTTTGATACCAAAGACAAATTAAGGAAAGAAAAAGGCTAAAAATTAAAGTATTCTGAAGTATAACTTGAAGTGCCTTTACCTTATTTTACCTTTTTGCACTTTATGCTACACAGTTAAATAATTGTTTGTTGCTACAAGCATATTTCATTTAAGGCTTAATGAACTATCTGAATTGTCTTTACTTTTGGTTAGAATATACCTTAAACACTTCAAGTTGAAAACTAACGGTGATTATGTAAGAGCAGCTTTATGATGGTGGGACAAGGTGTATGTTTTACATTCAATTTATGATGATCCGATTAGTCGACCACCAAAAAAATAATCGCTTATGGCAGCCCTACACCGCTCACGATGAAGGTACATGATGTCATTGGTGTATACATGAATGTACTGTAAGTACATGCAGATAAACACATCTCTGTGTGTGCAGAGAACGGATTAGCTGGATTAGACCCTCGCTTTGCAGGAACCCCCCACCGTGAAGAGGATGAACCCCGAATGACCAGGTCAGCTCTCTGCCACCTACTATATCCCGAGGCCCCTGTCCTGCCAGAGTAATGACCTACAAAGATCAACCAATGAGCTGCTTTTAAGGAAATTACTTGCCAATTTATGACACGACAACCGAAACACATGTGACCTTGATGCAAGTGTTTGTTTGCTGTCAGTAATTTTGTCAATTGTGGACAATGGAAACAGCTTGACAAAGGAAGTGATGAAAACATCATGTGAAAATACTTTTCATTAAACAGCGTTCTCACGATATGACAGAAACTTTTACATTATATCTTCTGCAGGATAAGCTAAAAAAAATTAGATTCGTATGAAAAATAAACAACACAGCTACTGATAGTAGAATCTAATTTGTGTTCAGTATTGAAGATAGATATGAAGATGGACTGCATCCGTGTATGTTTCCAAAAAGATTGCAGAATGCGCCATGATAACATGGTGCATCGTATATTGTGCAACTTCTGATACAATGACAGGAAAGATTCATCTTAATAAATGAAAGAAGAATATAAAAAATCCATCCAACAGATGGATTTCTCTTCTCCAAAACATCTTTCACTTTGACACTGGCCTTAAATACCACTTGGTCAGGTAGTTCCCACAGTAAGTGTCTTTCCTGCTCCTTGGTTCACCTCTTCAGCTGCTGGTGCCAATCACCTCATACAGCTTTGATCACTAAGATGAGCCCACCTGCTGCCTTCCTCCAGAGGTCATACGCTTCTACGTCATCTGCTGACTGTCAGTATGCCTCACTCTATCTTTGTTATAAGGATTACTCGTGACAAGTTACTTCTACAGCCTCACGTGAGCACTGGGTAAATCAATTTGGAGTCTGATAAGATGCGTCTATTACTGTACTTCTATGATGAGATAATAAGAATAACAAAACAAAATCAATGTGTCAGTTTCTGGACGACGTAACAAAATCCAACTCCAGCATTTTCAACTGTGTTTGAGAATTTGTTTGCAGTGGTTTTCTAAAGCTTTGCCACGTCTTATCAGAACTCTTACAAAACACAAAGGAAAAATGTCTCTGTTTTCGGCAAGACTGTCTCGTTCGTGTAAACAGGTTGTAAATAAGCCCCCTGTTTTTAACGGCATTTGAAGCTGACTCAGATGTTCAGTCTATGTTGGAGCGGTAACAGTGCTCGCAGTATTCATTGTGGCGCTTAAAGAAGCAGCAAACACAGCAGTATGCAAAGCAGTATACGTAGTTTTGAATGTGGGCTCTCAATACAGGTGTGCACACAGCCACAAATATGTGATGAAAGACCTCACTGAGAGCCGAGACCCTATCTGACCCGTGGCGAGCCCCTCCCTTCGCTCTCCTGCTCTCTCCCCCTCATTCTCTCCGTCCCGCTCCCCTTTCAGCTTTCAAAGAAGAGGAGGCTGCCACGCACAGGAAGAGTATAACACTCAAGGTAGAGAGAATATGCGACACAAAGGATGAAGAGACGATAAGAGACCCAATGGAGGTGCTCTGACTTGCATCTGAAGCCAAGTGTCTCCTCAAACAACAAAAATAAGCGCCCCGACCCCTGACACAAATGTGACACCCCAGATGCCGCCCCCTCCCCTCCACCTCCCCAGTGCACGCACACCCCAAACCCCCACCCAAACTACCAAACCTCAACCCCCCAGCTCCAGCATTACCATATGTATGGCTCCCCTCGCCCCTGATTATGCTAATCACCTGTCCGGCCCCTGCAGCCTCTAAAATGGGTGTATTTAGCAGTCGGCTGGCTCCCAATGCAGCTTCCCCTGGGCTTGAGGTGTACATTCACACACTCCTCAATGGGCAGATTCTTCCACGTTGCTGCCTTCATTCAGGTCACACTCGCTCCTCCCCAAACCCCCCCGCCCCCGCCCCCCTCCATCTTGAAAAAAAAAAAATCCTATTCAACGCCAATAGATTCGCAAAGCAGTGGAAAGAGAAGTTGGGAAGAAAATGCTGACAGAAATTCTGAGTTTAAAGCATTTGCATACATGTTTGCACATGTGGACATCTGTAAAAGATGTATCTGAACCGGTGTATGCAACCCAATGAACATGTGAAAGACAGTTCTACTGACACTGTCTGTGAAGTAAGAACTCAAATAAAAGACAAGGAGAGTAAGTGCTGCGGAGTATACAAAACTCCTGATATAATTCTTCATTAGCATCAACTCTATTGGGAAAAAAAACCTCATCCTGTATGTCCTGTCAGTGCCTGTCCAATGGAAGCCAGGTGAACGGTCTCCCCCGCTGCAGTTTACTGCCACAGGATTGGCTTACAGCCCAGCCATAACAGACCGTGACATGAACCTGAACAGCCAATCTCAACTAGCCATCTCTCTGTCATTTCCTGGAAAGATGGCCCATGATTCCAGGTATCCCAAAATCACACATTCCCAAGTGTGGAACAGAACACTCAGAGTGTGAATGGAAGAAAAGGAAAAGATGAGAAAAAGCACGGATTTCCAGTTACTTTGTGTGTTTTTTTTCCTATGATTACCTTTGCACTTCATGGTCACCGGACCTGCATGTCATTTGAGAATCTTGAGCGGCGTGGTTGTTGCCGGGAACAAAACCGACACTTAACCTTACGATACCTTAGTTTTGGAAAATATCGACCCTTTTCAAAAAATCTGTTTAGGGGGTGGTGTGGAGCTGGTAGCCTTGGATTTCTAGATTTTGAGTTAGCTGCTTTGTAAGTACAGTGATCCCTCATTACTCGTGGTTAATGCGTTCCAGGACCACCCACAGTAATTTAAACGTTTATGAACCCTCCCATACTGATATTAAACCACGTTCTATCTATTACCTTTTCCCACACTCTTATAGATTGTTTAAAGTGCTTTTAAGTTTTTCTTTAATACGGCAGAAAGAAAGCACAACAGATTTCAAAAAGCTGTGTAGTCTTTCAGGCTTTTGAAAATTTGAGGTGAAAATAGAAATCTTAGTTGTAAGATTGTTGTTTCTTCATGTATTATTGCTCAGTTGATCCTTCGATGATCAAAACTGCTTGTTGAGGACCATCTTTTCAAACTTTATAAAGTGAAAAAAGGAATCTCCTTCTGTCAGACTGTCCTAGGCATCTTCTTCCACTTTGTACCACAAGGAAAAGGTCACCAGAATTTCACCTAAAAAAGCTGGCACCATGAACAAACGAACAACAGGATGTTTGACCTACATGAAGTGGAAGGCTGACAGTCTACTTGTCAAGAATTTGATGTGTTTGTGTTATTGCACATATTCAAATGAGCATAACGAGTTTGTTGGAATTAATTACAGAATGTGTCAGTTCTGTTGACATTCTCACCTTCAGAATTTTAGCAAATAAGAAAATATTGATTAAAAATTCAGCAAGCAAGCCTCAGAAACAGACCTCAGCTCTCCTTCCATCATGATCCCTGCTAGCACGAAATATTCATCAGCACGCTCATTTCAAACTTCCAAACTTGGACTGCAAACTGCATTCGCAGCATTGCGCCTGATGAAGACCTGATGGCGTCGAAACATAGATTTTTTTTCCCCCCAACCAATACAATTTTAGCAGCATCAATTCAGTGTGTCTCTTTTTTTTTCACATACTGAATTTGTTATCCGACATCTGGACTCATGGGATGTGTACACAACTACTGTTCTGCACATGCTGTGAGCAGCCCTGGATGACAATATCAGATATGAACATAGAGACAGACAATCAGGGAGATGAAGTCTAATAAGGTGACACCTATCAGTCTGCACCGAATGACATTGCTTTAGACTCTCAATCGAAGAATCTCCTCTGCTCAGGAGCAAATTGAGCTACAAACCTCTCATAACGTGAGAGATTTTCCTTCTATCTCTGTATCTTTAAGCTTCGCGTGAGCATATGTGGTACTTGAGTAATTGCTGCTGCTGCCAGATTTCTATGACGTTGTGCGACAGGAATTGCAATGGACTATACTGTTACGTATCCATGTGTGCCAGAGGGGCTAAGAAATTCGAGTGACACACATACACACACACACACACACAAACACACACACACACATACACACACACACACATTTTGATGTTTACAGTGTGTTTGCATGAAGAAGAAAAAAAAAACAAAAAAGATCTGTACTGCAGTCTGAAAAGCATCAATCCGCACTCCGATCTCTCTCTTGGAGTACGGTAGGCACTGCAGCCAAAACACAAACACACTACTGCTACTATACTCCTGTTTCTTTCCTTGCTCGGTTTTGACACACACACACACACACACATGCACGCACGCACGCACACACACAGTCACACTCTAACTCTGCTGTTTTGTACACCCCTCTGGCAGTCAGCACTGTGAGGGAGGGAAGAGAGGAAAGGGGGAGGGAGGACTAGGAGGGGAGCAGAAGGAAGGGAAGGAGGGAGGCCAGACCACCCTGCTCTCATGGCAGGCCTGAGTGTTTACATTGCAGTGGCTCACTCTGTAATACATCTGGCATTCTGAGGCCACTCTCTCCAGCCAGGGATGGGGGAGTGGTGGAGGGAAGGTGGGGTGGGCTTAGGTAAAGAGAGGGACCTTTCTGGCAGAGGGGAAAAGAGAGGAATGGTGAGATGGAGGGAGAGAGAGAAAGATGGAGAGAGAGAGAGAGAGCGAGATGGAGAGGGACAGAGGGAGGGAGGTAGAAGGGGGAGGGTAATTCTCTCCACAGTCTCCTGTGGTCAGTCATTCGCAGGGCTCTGGTTTTTGAATAAGAGCGCCTGAAAGAATGCAAAATGTAAACAGAGAACTTGGAGGCATCCCAGGATGTCGTTTGTGAATGGGAGAGCATTCGCCTCAAGAGAAAGAGCACGCGCACACACACACACTCGTGCGCGCGCACACACACACACATACAGTCGCGCAGGAACTGTGATTAAAGAGCAAATTTTTAAACATTATTTTGCATTTGCTGGAGACAGGCAGGACTAATGTATACAAGACTGCTTTCAAATGAAGGAGAACCAGCTTGAGAAAAAAAGCGGTCAGAGTCTGCGTACAGTACCACAGGCACAATGTTTCGCCGCACTAAATCCCTCACCAGCTAGCCTGCACTTTTCATCAACTCGTAAAGTTTAACACAACACGCTGGAATGTTGTGGCTTCTATAGAGGTTTAATCCTGTTTGTAGCGAGCTGATAAACACGACGTTATTTGAGTTTGGAAAACGCAAAACAAAAAAGAAAGAAAGCGTGCATGGGCAGCAAATGTGAGAGGGCGGGAAATAAATACAGATATACGACTGTTTTCTGTATATTCTGAGCGAGTTAGGAAGAAACGTTGGGCGTGGGTGCATTTGTGTTTCTGATTGCTTGTGGCTCTTGAACGACAGTAGTTGGAGATAGAACACAAGGGACGGAGTGAAATAAAAAGGGAATAGATGAAAAGATGATGAATAAAAGCAAAAAAAAAAAAAAAAAGAAACCCATCAAAATAGACTGCCATGTCAGCTCTGGTCAACCACCTACTCATTCAACTCCCCAAAGCCTCACTCTGCATAGTGTGTGTCTATGTGCAGTCCCATACACATCAAACGCTGGATAATTCAATCACACAAACCACAATGTTCTCGGAGGAGACGCCACATTCAGGCCGCTCCTCCTCTTCCTCATCTTGGTCCACAAGAAAGGATGTCAAGGCTTCTTCTGCATAGAGCAGAACAACAAAACAACCACCATCTCTCTCAACTTAATCCTCAGTTCTTAATGCTCTAGATACAAAACAGACATGCAAAAAAAAAAAAAAGGGAGGGATTGAAGACCGTAAAACAGACTCAAGGTAGAGACAAACATGGATTAGCACCTGTTGCTGAATTAAATAAGAAAGAAGATGTTAAATTCAACCTGCAAGTGCAATCAGTTATGAATGAACCTTTACTGAACAAATATACAGTTTGAATATTTATTAAACAATTCATTTTATACAGTCTTTAAGCGACTGAAGCACAAATGACATCAGATTGACTGCCCTCTGCTGGAGGACAGATATCAAAAGGTTAAAAACTAAATCACAAATGCAGACTGATGCATTTTTTCCCCAAACATCTGGCTAATGGGATACTCACACACGCACACGTTTACACACACACACACAAACACACACACACGCACACACACACACACACACGCACGCACACACACACACACACGCACACACACACACAGGATACAGACAACTCATGGTGGCAGCTGCGACTTCTGCACCCCCCCCTACTTCACCCCTACCCCCCATTCTCCCCCACCCTCCCCTCTGCTGTGAGTCTTCACTCTGCACCCAGGCCACAGGGTGAGTATCAGGTGAGGTTTTAAATAGTGGGGCCTCTACAAGATGACCTCAGGGTCCCAGGGGTCTACCCCAGTGGCCCCTGGCCTTTACACTTATGCCCCCAAAGAAAGCACTCCGGGACCCGGGGCCTCCCCTCAGTCTGTGGCCTTGAGACTACCCATAGCCCAGTGCGGGCGATAAATCTGGGGCCTGTAAACTCATTCCAACTTGAATCACTCACACGTATCTCGATGCAATTCCACTCAAGTCCTTGATGCAAACAAAGGACTTCCTTTGTGCGCTACAGCTCCCCATCTCCTCTTAAGTCTGTGCTAAAGCTACGGGCTAGCCACAACTCAACCCAGATTATAGTACAGCTCCCTCGCATCTGCTTAACCCCCAGTTTCAACTTCAACCCTTAGCCTGACGCTTGAGCTTCAAAAGCCTCATTTTCCAACATTTTTTCCTGCCTGTATCCCCTCTCACCTATCAACACAGGCCCTCAGCCACGTCTCCACACAGAGACGGGACGAGAAAGTGAGGGGCCGTCCGACAGGAAAGTCAATGTTTACGCGATACTGTTTTAATTAGAGGCAGGCAGCGCAGCTATTTTCTTTACAATTTGGCCTGTGTTTGCCTTCACCCAGAATGCTAAGGGATGGCTCCGTTTTCCATTTGTGGCCAGGAGGAACTCTAAAGGGGTCTAATTTTTCTTTTCTGTGTTTCTGCTCCCTGAATGAGGCTCACGCCTAATCGGCACCAGATAACCGAGAATCATCTGCATTTTAAAACCGGAGCTGAACTAAAACTCAGACACAGGTTCTGATATCAAGGAAAGTGTGTCAAGTGCGGCCAGCCACAAGTGGTGTGTGTGTGCGTGTGTGTGTGTGTGTCTGTGTGTGTGTGTGTGTGTGTGTGTGTGTGTGTGTGTGTGTGTGTGTGTGTGTGTGTGTGTGTGTGCGTGTGTGTGTGTGTGAGTGAAGCACAATACTACAACTTCCTGTTTGACTTAATAACTTCCTGCCACTGTCAACAGTGGATGTAAACATGTGTATCCATGGTTTGATGCAATCAAAGGCAGGACAAAAAAAAAAAAGAAAGAAATGTAAGGATTTAAAATATGATCCCCTGAATGTCTAGTAGAAGATAAATCCCCCCAAACAACCTCAGAGGTTTGACACAACTTTGACCAGGCGCGCCACGCTCACTCACTCCCAATTGGTCTCTGTCACTTTGTCTAATAAACAGAACTTCCTGTGTCTGAGTGTTTATAAACAGAGCTGACTGAGCGCCCCGTGAGAGGAGACAATCCCTGCGAAAGCCGCGGCACGTGACAGCGTGCAGAATAAACACGCCAGCCGGCTCTGGTGCTGGGCTAATGGCGGTCTGCCGTGGATACGCTGCATGGGGGCGCATTCGGGGTACGCCATGACTGAAGACACAACGCTACATCAGGGAACATAAAAAAACGCTGCTCCGGTTTGAATTGAGCAATCCGGTCAGGCTCCGCATGTGGATTGTGTGTCTGTGTGTGTGTGTGTGTGTGTGTGTGTGTGTGTGTGTGTGTGTGTGTGTGTGTGTGTGTGTGTGTGTGTGTGTGTGTCCACGGGGCCACACAGCTTCCATGCGAGGTCGTCCACGGGTCGCCTGTGGAGGGCAGTTCCAAATGAAACACAAACAGCCGCCCTCTCCCCTCTCTCTCTCCTCTTTTTGGTCTCGGACGATGGGCCAGTACCCCAGCGCGGCCCAGCACAGCGTTCCTCAGTCCAGGCAGAACTAATCTATCCCTCAGCTGTGTAGTCTAATCTAAACAAACAGATCTCTCCCTAACAACATCTGGAACCCCTCATGTACCGGGACCACGGAAACCACTGCAGCCCGGTTTCTTTGTCAGTGTTTGTGTGTGTGTGTGTGTGTGTGTGTGTGTGTGTGTGTCTGTGTGTGTGTGTGTGTGTGTGTGTGTGTGTGTGTGTGTGTGTGTGTGTGTGTGTGTGTGTAGCTGTGTGAACCGCATGGTCACCGTCTGCCATGGGACATCACACAGCAACCCTCAAACTCTACCTTCTGGTAATTGACGGACATGACATCGTTGTTAAGACTCCCAAAACACGTGAACTTTGGAGCAGCTTGAAACGGGACAAGGTGATGACCATCAGTGTGTGGTCTGAAAACACTGTTCCTCTGACACCAGTCAGGATCCGGTACCACCTGAATCACTGCCAAATGCACCTGCGTCACAGATGAAACCAAACTCGAAGTCCAGCAGACCCCCCACAGCAGGACACAAGCAGAAGGGGTGTTTGATATGTGCTTGAATACTTTCATGTGAGGGGAGGTTGGTTAGAAAGTGAAGGAGACACAAAAAGGACCAAAACTAAATTCAACAGTGTGTTTCTCACACACACACACACACACACACGCACACACGCACACACACACACACACACACACACACACACACACACACACATATATATATATATATATATATATATATATATATATATATATATATATGTGTGTGTGCATTCTCTACAGAAAAATCTGTTGCTCCATTCATGACTCCCAGAGCCAGCTCTAGCTGTAAGTGCAGGAATGTGGATCAAAAGGAAGGAAAAAAGCACAGCCCCTTCCCCTAACCCCCCCAACACACACACACACACACACACACACACACACACACACACACACACACACACACACACACACACACACACATAGCACCACCCATACGCACTACTCCTTCTATCCTTAAGAAAAAACTATCTTTGTAAGATCTGGTCTGTCAAACACAAGCGTGCGAGAACCGTACCTTCTCCACAAACACAAGTTCCCGTCCTCGCTCCACTTTTTCCCTGCAACCGGAGACAAATCTTTTTGGAAAGTTGAGAGTTGTCCAAAACGGGACCACACACAGTTTCTGAGCATTCAACTGCTGGGGGCAGGCAGACACACACTTGCACACACTCTCACAAAATGGCGGCTTTGACAAAAATTTCCTCTACTCTAAAAGCAGCTTATCAACTTAATTACAACCTTATTACCGACTGCAGCCACAATCACCTCTTGCATGTCACATGTTTGCATCCCATATGATTTGAGATGCTGTAAATAGGTTTTAAATAACACATTCATTTATTTTATAAACTGAAATTGGCCTCCTACCAAGGTTTCAACAAATAAACAAATCCCCCGGCTTATTCATTAACACGAACTGACCGTTTCCGCTTTGAACCTTAATTAGAGGATGGACTTTCCAAACGTTAATATCAAACTGAAGAACTTCAAAAGCAGTGAAGCAAAAAAGAATCAATCAAAAAGTCACATCTTACCTTCCACCCAGAGCTTCTCCACGTCCGTCTCCAAGTTAGCTGCTCTTAAGCCCACAGCAAAAGCCCCAAAAATCATGAGGCCCACAACCAAAAACTTTCCGCAGTTCCTTTGTATGTAGCAGCCCAGCCTAAATAAAAGTCTCTGGAACTTCGCTCTCAGCCATAGAGGTGCTTTCCTTCCAGTCGCCTTCCCCTATGATGAGACAAAAGTCCTAAGGTTACAATAAAGTGCAACACAAAACAGTCAAACACTTACCTGAACAGATAATCTGTGGGATTTTAGAGAAAAAGGTCATAAAGGTGAATAAAACTCTAGCATAGGTGTTGACAAACGCATCTATGTCAGTTTCTACCTAAGTCACCTCATTTGAGAAGACTGCGAGTTACTTTTCATGCAAGACTGCACGCACATACACACACACACACACACTCCTGCATGAAGGCTCTTGGGGAAAACGGGAGCTGCGATTAAAATAATAAAAACACATTAACTGTCTCGCCCTGCTAACCTGTTATAATTGAAATATGCGAGACTGTGGAGGGCGGCCTGGAAACCGCAGACGACTCCCTGGAGAGACGGCCGCAGGTTCTGTCATATCTGTAACATGTATAAACTGTAACCTTAGTAGGATACAGGGAGAAGGAAGATATCTTCATCGCCCGCAGGGCAGCCACACACACACACAAACACACACACACACACACACAGTCTCAGTCTGTCATTTCACTGCTACGGCGATGATTTATGAAAATGTTAATGTAGACAGACAGACATGTAATGTCACAGATTTGTGTTGATATCCACTAACATGAGTCTCCAGCTGGACCTCCAGAGTTAAATAAACTGAGTCTGGAAGCGGGAGGCTTCACCTCGTGCAACAAGAACACACTTCTGTCCTCATGAAAACAGGGATGACCAAGAATCCACAAAAACACAACTCATGTAAAGGCTGTAGGGCAATTTGTTCCAACCTACATCAACATTCACGCACACACACAAATCCAACTTAGATATTAAACCACCTGTAAGGGCGCATGTGGCCAAAAACGCACAAATACCACCAGCACCACTCCATTCCCGGTCCGGTAGCCCGTGTGTTCCGGCCTGCGCGGGGAGTGGAGGACCCATCACCGGGGGGAAACACAATATTTGTGAACGGAAGAGGGCAGCCACATGGATTTTTTTTTTTTTTCGCTTTCACGCACTCGCTTGAGTTCAGATACTTTATCTTAGTCTCTCTCCCCCCCCCATAAGAAGAAACCTTTCAGTGGCTCTAGCGCGTAGGGGCGTCAAGGTGGATCTGAGCTATGAAGAAATGAAAAGTTGTGTTTACTTAATAGAAGCTGCATGTTTTGCCCCGTTTGGGCACCGCTACAGATTGGGATGTTCTACTTTGAAACAATCGGCTGGATGTGGTGTTTTGCAAAATCCAAATTATCGTCGCATCCTTAAAAACGTCCCGTTGCGTAAAATACAATAAATCGACTTTCTGCTCGGTGCAACCTTGCCTTACCCCCGTGCCACCCCCACCCCCAACCCTCCTACCCCAGCCCGTCCCGTTACCTAGCAGCGACTGGACATAGTTTGGACAATTCCTCTCGGGGAGAATACAATGAGAGCAAGATCCCACAAAAAAAAGTTCTCTCCCAGGTAAAATGAGAAGTAAGCACCTCCGTTATTTGCTCCAAAGCGAAGCCCGCATCGCAGTAACTCGGTCGCTGCAAATACTCCAAATCCAGCGGTGTGTTGCGGGCACAGTCCCCCCTGTTCCTCCGCGTTATCCTCGGCCGATCGGGGTCTCTGTTTTCCTGCTCGGAGGGCGCATTAGCAGCCGAGGCCATGTTGCGGGGACTGCGAGACCGTTTCCCACTTTATAGTATTTCCCCGAAAGCGTGTAGCGATATCCCAAGGCAACAAAGTTTCACTCTCGGAGATCTTAAACCCGTGAAGTAGGACTTCATACTCCTGTTGGAGACAGCGAGTCAAAGTCTGCGCCTTCCATCCCAACATTTCGTGATCCGGAGGTCTCCACCGCTTTCACCGCATTCACCGTGTCTTTCCAAAACAACAAGTTTCTCTCAAAAAGCGAGGTGCGCAAAGTGATTCCCATACACAAGTCGTCGGGCAAGAAACCTCGATGGTCGTATCATTCTGGTGAGATCTATGTGGTCTCCCCTTGGGCCGCGCGTACGGCGAACTCTGAGATTCAATAGAAAAGCAGAAAAAGATCTCTCTCCAGTTGGAGGCAGAGAAGGAGGAGGGGAGAACAAAAAAAAAAAAGAGACGAGATCCCGCCTCTAGGGCTGTCAGATTGCAGGACTTTCTTGCATCTGATTGGTTCCAGAAGGGCAAAAATTACTCAGCAAACACGACTATTATTAGCTGCTTAGCAACAGCTCACTAAAGTAGAGGGACCACCCAGGCGGAGAGACCTCATGTGTGCATCTCCAACTTCAGGGGAGGTTCGCTGAGGGCCAAACCCGCTCGGTGTATTCGGCTATTTTGGTTCCCGTAGTGCGCCTGGTGGTTTGAAAGAAGCATTCCCCCCAGAAGATCCGAAGTCAAGACGCCTAATCTAGACGCAGACATAAAAGTAAAAGCCCGATTACCTTTGAACAACGCAACGTGTTAAATATTAGTGACGCAATATAACACTTATGAATCATCTCAATCGATATAATTGTACACATTACAGCTTTGTTATGCAGAATCGTTATTGTACATGCTCGCACAGGTAGCTCAAAATAAGTACAGTACCCTCATTTATCACAGATCGGAGACAAACATGGCGTTTTACGCATTACTCTCGGAACGCTACACTTTGACATCTGACATTCAGCGACACAGACCTAATGTGCTTCTCACAGTGAATATCCTCCAGCAGACTTCACCCAGTTGTCAGAATAAATTTTCCACAACAGTAGTTTCTTTACTTTGGCTGGGGATAAGTAAAAAAATTGCGACAAACTCTAAAGCAAACCTAAGTTTGTCTGGGTATGTCAGAACCGTCATTAACTCGACATTTTTGAGACAAGACACTTGATGGCGGGGAAAGAATACTCTTAAAATGAGCCAAGATGAAATTTATGACCCATTAAATATTTTATCGACCTTATTTCACCTGACTTAAAATACTAAACTTGAAGTGGATGAGGAGAATTCAACCAGCCAAACAAGACAACGTGAGACTTCCAGCCATGGACCAGAGAATTCACACCTGAGTGTCGGACACATGTTAAGAAACACTGAGCACCCCCTATCACCCTGTATTGTTTTTGTAATTTTTATTATTTCAGTTTATGATTTTGTGGGTTCATATTCTGTTCATGTGCAATGTTGAATGTAGTATTTTAGTAATGAACGCATGGGTACAATGGGCAGAGCTCACACAGGCACTTTGGGCAGCCAGGTGGCCTTAGGGGTCCTTAGGAACGCGCGGGCAGCTATGCCCTATTGTGTATATGGACAATCTGCGGTGCACAGAGGAGCGGCTGATGTGCGTGTGTCTGTGTTTCAGGTAGGCAAAAGTGCATAAAAGTAAGGCTGTGGATGTATCAAGTACGTATGAAAGTGTCAACTTCTGACTAAAGTACAACTGGCATGAATGTACAGAATATGGGGAATGTTTTGAGTATTTTGCGGGGTGATTAGCGAATTGTATATTGTGTATATGGACAGCCTGCGGTGCACAGAGAAGAGGCTGATGTGTGTGTGTCTGTGTGTTTCAGCATTGTCAAGTAAAAGAACCTAAAAAAAAACTCATGCACGCCTGGAAGTCCGTTTATTTACGTCCAAGTGTGCAATATGAGTCATCCGACTTCAGCAGTGACTCGTCCGCTCTGCGCACTGAGCCATTCTCTGGGACGGTGGAGAGACCGAATCCCCGGGATCCGCCACGCGTGTGAACGGAAACGAACTGGTTATAATATAATATGAATACAATGTAATGAATAACTGCTTTATTGTCATGAGGTGAGAACTGATACATAGTAATCCACCTTGACAAGATCCAGAAAAGGTTCTCTCAAAATTACCTGGCTGCTCCTTTTTTTTTTTTTGGCCACGTGGGTGGTCTCGCGCGCTCTACCTCCAGGTTGTCGTAGCTGTCACGTGATCATCGCAAAATCGTTAATATTACAGCATCGGCTCGTCTCAGGTACAGCAGCATCGCGTGTTCAGCTGCAAACTCAAGATTCCAAGATTCCAGACGCATGCACACATTCTGATCTAACCAACAGCGTAAATGAAATGAATCTGATGCGTCTCTTTCTATTTGTATGAATCTCTTAATATAGAAAAAAAAGATATTTTTCCTCGGTAAATCTTACATACTTTGCTTAACGCCAACTTTTGCATCTTTTCAGCCTCATCAGCACTTTAATTTTTTTTTAAATCAACTGAGGGCAGAAATAACAATATTTCACCACTATCAAATACTTCTGGTGTGGCGGCTGAAGCCGTTTATGGGGGCAACAAATTTGGGGTGCAATGCCCCCTAACGCCCCCCTCTCTATAGACCCAGGCCTGTTGTGGAACATGAGAACCAAAGCTGCTGCACCATGTCTATGCATGTGCAGGTTGTTGTCATGGAGGAAACGCTGTAGGACTCCATCAAAGTGCTGTAGGTCATTGTGGAAAGCTGTTCTTCCCTTTGAATACTGTAGTGTATAGGCTGTAAAGATATAGCAGTAAAAATACTCTGGCAGATTATATTGCAAGCATCTGTTTAACTAATGAAATACGTCTGCAGATAAGATGCCAAAACACCCTCGACCAACATGACCATTTCGTTTCTTTCATTTACTACATGTGCTAATACGGATCAGATGGACAAACTGTTCACTTTAGGATGTACACCAAGTGGGGAGAAATTTATTGTAAATATGATTCTTTTATTTGATTTAGTAACTGATGGTTTCAGGATTTCAGAATATTGTGAGAGAAGTAAGTGACTCCATGCACTTTTGCAAACTTAAATTCAGCATTATATAATCTTAATGCCCATTAACATATGGTAATGATGTTATAATTATTCATATATATTGTTTTTTTAGTGTAATTGAAACAAGGGTCTGGCAACTACAGATGAAAACAAGGCAGTTAGAGACTGCAACATCCCGCAACACCCCTGAATTCAAAATGTTACCCTGACCTATGTGTATCTAAAAAGGTTTAGAAGTGAAAATTTGACCTTTTATACCAAGGTTGCGATCTAATTTTCATTCCCTTGCCTCCCTGAATATAACGCCCTTTGTTTAATCCTTCTATCTTGTCCAGTTCCTGAGATATTTGCAAAAACATTTTGACCTAGTTTTCTCAAGGTCAAGGTCATCATCTCATTTTCATCCCCTTTGCCGCCCAAGTAATGTGCTTTTTCTTTCATCTTTCTGCAACAGTTGTGAATATATTTGGTGGACAGAGGGACAGACGGACGGACGGATGGCCAAACATACAAACACTGACGATTACAATTCATAACCGCTTCGCGGGATGTAATTGCAATACATAACCGCTTCACGGGATGTAAATAGACTCTGGGATAACTCAGAGTCTATTTACATCCTGCACACCTACAGTTCATGACATCGTCCCTGTAAAATAAACAAATACATAAAAAATATAACTAAGCAGTTTCAGATTGTCAAGTTATTAGAACAGCTCATTTACTTGTCTGCTCTTTTAGACACTAACTTGCGTTAGAATATTTTTATTTATTTATTATTTATTCAGTTCATTTCTTCTTTCCAGACATGTTATTACAACAGACTTCACTTTCATCAGTGTTGGAATATCAGCAACAACATCCGAAAATAAAAAAAGGGTTGACGGGTAGAAGCCATTGGCTTGTAAGGTTCCCGTCCCCTAAATCAACAACATCTCTCTAATTGCAGCACATTGTCAACCAATTCATACATTACATGTCACGAATCAATTTCAATTATTTTTTTTTTATTCTGGTACATTGTTGTTTTTAATCCATACATTCAGTCCAATAGGCGTGCATCTTTGCACACGTCTTTGTCAGATCTTGAGAAGAGTCCAAATTTTGTTAATGTTCATTTTGTTCATTCATAACATCTTGCATGTGTTCAGTTACTGCACAAAGGTTACAGTGACATTTGTTTCACAGGATTGACAACATGAAGTTTAATTTGCCATAACAGTGCAGTCCTTTAACCATCATTCATGCCAGAAATATAAACTTGCAAAATCATGTTTTTTTAAAGGTAGTTAGAGTTCCCACACTCCTAATTTCATTATCCATTTTTTTCCAATGTTTTACGCCAGTGAACAATAATGAAAATGTTTTTAATGTTGTTCTTGCTTTCTTCTTTACAAATGCTGTGTTTTCTCTTAGTTGGTCATTGGATTCATTAATCTGTATTTGTGATTGTATATTTTGAGGTAAATAGTTATTGGCTGCTTTATACATCAGTTGTACAGTTTTATAGCTTATGATGTCATGTATTTTCAATAGTTTAGATTTAATAAATGAGTAGTTTGTGTGAGCTCTATAACGTTCATTGTGAATAATTCTCAAGGCTCTTTTCTGGGTTAGAAATAAAGGTTGCAAGTCACTTTTATATGTGTTTCCCCATACTTCAGCACAGTAGTTCAGATAGAGCAAGATTAGTGCACAATATATTATATGGAGTGCCTTCTGACTTAGTAATTTTTGAGTTTTCCAGAGTATGGATACACTTCTGGCTAATATACAACAATGCTGAAAGAAAGAATTGATCAATTTATCCATGCACTGTATAAACATTCTGGATTGTAAGATCCAAAATACAGTATTACCCTGATTCAGAATAGAGCAAAACTTTCAATGAAATAATTTCTCCTATCTTGCTGTGATAAAAAATAAAAAGATGATGGTTCCTGATAATGATTTCAGTGATTCTCAGCAAAAACAAATGGATTACTCCACAACAAACAAATAAATGGCAGTAAAAACAGTTCTTCCCTTGCAGGGGTTAAAACGGTTTTTACTGAGTAAAATAATCTACTTGAGACCAACTCATATGCATATAACTCATATACATATATACTCATTAAATTTAACTTCACATTAGCTTGGACATATCTGGCTAAATGGTTGTGTTTGATTCCATTAGCAGAATGAACTGATGTCACACTGTTTAGCATTTGTCTCCATCATGCAATGGCTAAAAAAATAGTAAAAAAATTATCTTGGATTCTTTGCACATCTCTCCACATATCCACCTCAAAATGTAATCAAGTCCATCTTGGACTACAATCCACCTGAACACAACCCTTACAGTTTCTAGGGTGATCTTGCACAAACCAACAGCATCAAAAGTATAACTTATTTCTTGGAGTTACCACACAATTAAAGTTACAAGACTTAATGAAGATTTCCAAAAATTAATAATCCTATGAACTTTCTTCTCATGTCACAGTCAGAAAAATCATTAAAAGTTTGCTGCTTGTTAGTGTAAAATTAGAAATCTTCTCAGCAGCAGCATTTCAGACTGATGAACTTCTTCTGATGAAACTTCTCAGGCTTCCTGCGAGAAGATTTAGTCCATCTGTAAATGTTGCTTTGCTTATTATCAGTGTTTTCTCGCTTTGCTTCTCTGATGCGTAGGTGCTCTTGACTTTTTTGGAACCTGTGACATCACTGCCACAGGTTCCAAAAAGCACACTTAACTACACTGAACCAATCAGGGTTCTGCGATACATTGCCGACGCGTACACCACCTCTTGCCAGGTCAGCTGGGATAGGCTACAGCAATGTCCGTGGTGTCTTCTGTACAACAAAATGGATAAACCAATCAGAGTCAATGTTGAAATAATTTGACTTTCACTCAGCTTTTTAAAATTTTATATCAGCTGTCACGACCCGGCTCATGAGCCATGACAAAAATTGGAGATATGCAGACTTTAAGGAAAAATTAATAAATTTATTTTACAAAAATAACTGCAAAGCAAACATATCTAAATTATGAGGTGTGTAAATCAGTTTTATCAGTGTGTCTGTAGATGGATGAATGGAAGATGGTGAGTGAAGTGTTGTATGAAAGCAACTAAACTAAAAAAAAGGCCGAAGCCAACCAAACGCAAACATGGTGCTGTCGTCAGGATCAGGTGAGAAGAGCAAGCAGAGATGGAACCAACAGGGAAGGTCTGAGACAGCTGATCTTAAATACCCTCACTGGGAGACTGGCCAGGTGCTCCCAGTTAGAGGGCTCCGCCTACTTGCTGGTTACCTGCAGAACATAAACACAGACAGACACACACACAAGCAGCAGGCCCTGCTATGCAGTAGGCCGTCACATAGCTTCTTCTTCTTCTTCTTCTTTTCCTTTCGGCTTTTCCCTTCAGGGGTCGCCACAGCAAATCAATTGCCTCCATCTAACCCTGTCCTTTGCATCCTCTTCTCTCACACCAACTACCTTCATGTCCTCTTTCACTACATCCATAAACCTCCTCTTTGGTCTTCCTCTAGGCCTCCTGCCTGGCAGTTCAAAACTCAGCATCCTTCTACCAATATATTCACTATCTCTCCTCTGGACATGTCCAAACCATCTCAGTCTGGCCTCTCTGACTTTATCTCCAAAACCTCTAACATGTGCTGTCCCTCTGATGTACTCATTCCTGATCCTATCCTTCCTGGTCACTCCCAAAGAGAACCTCAGCATCTTCATCTCTGCTACCTCCAGCTCTGCCTCCTGTCTTTTCCTCAGTGACACTCCTCAGTATCTCTAGACCGAACAACATCGCTGGTCTCACCACAGTTTTGTACACCTTTCCTTTCATTTTAGCTGAAACTCTTCTATCACACATCACACCTGACACTTTTCTCCACCCATTCCATCCTGCCTGTACACGTTTCTTCACCTCTTTTCCCCACGCTCCATTGCTCTGGACTGTTGACCCTAAGTACTTAAAATCCTCCACCTTCTTGATCTCTTCTCCCTGTAACCTCACTCTTCCACTTTGGTCCCTCTCATTCACACACATGTACTCTGTCTTACTGCGGCTAACCGTCACATAGCTAACACCATCATTTAATTTTATTTTTTTTTGTTGTCAATATTTATTTGGACTGATTAATGTCTGGATCACTGAATTAATCCTGGGATCTTCCTGATCCACATGGATTCTTTAATGAGGTAATGTGGTGAACTAGCTGGAGGAATTGAAGGAATTGGCCACTGGTCTGGTTATACCTTTTTTCAGCAAACCATCTTCTCACACCTCAGATAGGGGCCCTTTCACACCTCTTCAGACTAGTATATGGCTAGGAGCCATAGAGTAAAGTGTAAAAATCTTTTTAAGTGCATGTGCTTATTTATGATCTGCAGGTGTATTACAGTTCAAAAGAGAAGTGTGACATCACCTTAACATCCTCAACATGCTACACAGGATTAGCAGGTAGTTGTTGTCTGGAGCTCACTCTTGGGGTGATGCTATTGAAATAGAAACATTGTCTTATTTTATTTTTTTACATAGCAAATTATGGCTTTAGAAATAAAATCATTCAAAATGTGAGACCATCAATTACTCATTGTGCTGAAACTACCTTAATAACTTTCTGAGAGATGATCTTTAAACCCATCTAGGAAATAAAACTCAACCCCTCTGTGTTTTAGAAAACCAACGCTGTTCGTGTGTGTGTGCGTGTGTGTGTGTGAGTGCATGTTGTGTGTATGTACAAAGGAAATATATCTTAGATTTATGCGCACCATTTCATTGTGTTAACACCACCTACAAACATGTATTTAATGTGTTAGTTGAGATTTCAAAGCATCAGAAATATTTTACATGAAAACACCATATTTATTACTCACAATGTAAACGAGAGAGAGATTTGATTTTTAACATCACGTTTATTCATAAAAGTCAAATTACACAATAATCGCGTTGACAAAAAATCTAAAAGAGATTCACTCAAAGAGGATTTTCAATAATATTGTGCATTTTCTGAACAACATTCATCAAACTAAAAAAAAAGGAGCGAGAGAGAAAATTGTAAACAAATCAGACTGACTGGCTGACCTGATCCAACCCAAACCTACCCAACCTGACCCGACCCTGCTGACTGACCAACCGACTGACCCACCAACTGACCGATGGAGGGACAATCCAATCTATAATATAGATTGGATGGAAATAAATCTGATTATCGGAAAAAATGTCACAGTCATAATTGAACCTGAAGATGGTCACAAAAATAAAAAGTTCAAAGATACGTTTTAAAGAAGTCCAGTCATTCAACAATAAAAGAGTCATTCTATGTGTGTCTTTCATTTTGGCAGGTCCATTTATTATATTAGTGCACATTTGCTGAGTGGCAATCAGTACAACAGATTGCATTGTGCCAATGTCTTCAATACCCACTGAGGAAGTTCAAAAAAACCCAGAAAAAGCTGTGCCTCACCTTGAGAAGACTTTGAACCAGGAGTGTGGAGGTCCCAACTCCACCGATGACACAGGTGCAGATCACCCTTATATTCTCAAATTAATGAAGGACTGGAATCTGCCCACCAATGGCAATAGAATTCGGGATAAGCAGATCCCCACACAACCGGAGAAAGCTCTTCTCAACAGGACAGTGATGGGCTCAACACCAAACGACCCCTACATGACAGAGTGCGACCGTTCCACTGCCCACTCTATGAACCAAAGAAAAACGAATGGAGGACGGTGGGACCAACAGCGGTGGAGAAGCCATTACCAGCCAACTACCTCAAGAAACACTCAAGAGAGGCTAAGGTAATTGTAATGGCTCCGACTTCAACAGACACCTCATACTGTTGTCACAAAGAAACCACCTGTTCCCAGACACGATGATGTTGCACCTATGATAATTCACATAGAGAAAAACTTTGTGAAAGAAGCCAAACAACAGGCATTCCTGACAGCAAAGAAGACATCTGCAGTTTCAGATGCTGAATACAGAAAGAAAGTGGGTTATGGAGAAGTCTCTCATTACCTTCAGAAACTCAAGAACGAGCAACGTCAGGAGAAGAAAGTGTAGGAGAAGAAAGTGATGGAGGACCAATACCTGGCAGAGGACAGACAAAAAGAAGTTCTAAAATAATTTACTGAAGTGTATAAAAAGCTGCAAGCTGAGGTCAAGAAGATCCCTGGTTTAGGAAAAAAGACAAAACACATCTTCCAGGAAAAACTCTATGAAACCATGAAGAACCTGGAGAGCGACATTAGGATATGTGTGACTGGCAAGAAGCTCTACATTCCAAGCCTGTTGAAGAACACGTACTACGCTCATGAGTTTATCAAAAGCAACATGCCTGCCTGAACTGTTGGTTCAACAGCCGGGGTCTTAACTGTCTGAGATGGGAAAGGACTTTGTTTCTCTTCATTGGAATGTTTCAAACTCTTTACACTCCAACTTATAAATCTAAGGTTGTAACTCAATAGATGTTTCATCAAAGAAATAAGAGAAGAGGTGAGTGTACTGTAATCACCAACCACATAGTGATTGGCAACCATCTAATCAACAAAGTGGCTAATAACATGGCTTTGATTAAACGTAAACAGAAGCTAACCAACAACTAACGCGAGTGAAAAGAAGCCAGCAAATGCTTCATCTTACCCTGCCTTTACGTCTACATTGTACTTGTTTTCCACCCAACCAGTCAAGGCGGATGGTCACCCTCCAGAGTCTGGGTCCTGCCCAGAGTTTTTTCCTCAATGAGAGAGTTTTTTCAACACCACTGTTGTTTATGCTTGCTCTGATGGGTTCTGTTGTGTTTCTCTGTCTGTAAATGGCTTCGAAATCTGTTGATGTGATGAAGTGCTTTATAAATGAAAGTTGGAAGTAGGAAGTTGTAGCATCAGCAAATATCTACACCTTCGAAAGAAGACTCAACAAGTATTGGAAAGGTTAACTGATGAAGACTGACTACAGAGTTTGTGACCTTCAACAGAAACAAATACAAAGTGGCATTTGTGGGTACGCAAGTCACCAACTGTCAAGACATGTGATGTCAACTCGTCTGAGATGAACAATGGAACAGAAGACAGGCTGCACATATAGGCCACATCTATCAATCAATCAATCAACTTTTATTGATATAACGCTTAATCACATTTGAAGACATTTCAAAGCACTTTACAGATAGAAAGCCAACAATGCCGTCCAGAGCAAGCATAAGCTACGGTGGCGGGGAAAAACTCCCTCATTGAGGAAGAAACTCTGCGCAGGACCCAGTCTCTGGAGGGCGGTCATCCGCCTTGACCTGTTGGTTGGGAAAGAGAAATACACTGGGGACAGAGATAGGTCAAGGAAAAGAGAGAGAGAGAGAGAGAGAGTGGCAGATAGGCCAGTTTGAGTTTCACGCCCATAGTGCGCTGTCGCTGAATTGGGGGCGGGATTTCCAGGCCTTTTGATATCCTGTCTTCCATCCGCGTTCTCCACCTGTGGAACAGAGGCACAGAGACAGCGGCAGTATTGTGCAGACAAAGAGTGTGATTTGACTGTAATAATAAATTCTAGGAGCATAGAAAGATAAAGAAAGAAGTGACAGAAGCTCCAGAGTATCTCCCTTTAACGGGAGAGACGGAGAAAAATAACCTCAGCAGCCTAGGCCTATAGCAGCATATGTAGTGGGGAGTGTGTTAATTCAATTGTAGGTTCTATCAAAGAGGAGGGTTTTTAGTCTACTCTTAAATAAGTAAATCTATGAAGCCTAAGTGCAGTATTCAACTTGTGAGCTTGTGTTTTTCTTGAGTGTCCAGTGTAGACTGTTTTAAATTCAATTTAGATTCCAATATTTGAAATTTAAAAGTTAGTCTCTGTGATTTTATTATTGACCACTTTTGTTAGTTTGGTTTTATTTTGGCAGTATATCTAAGAGATGTTAACTGATTTTGATTTTGCTTAATTTTTAAAGTGTTTATCTTGGTCTAGCCCACCTTGACACCATTGGGGCGATATACCTGCACTTCTTCCAAAGGGCAGTTAGTCCTCTAAAATAATGACACGGTGATCAGCTCTCACGCCCCTCACTGGTCCTATCAGGTTTCACCCCTTACAATTAATGTGTTCCACACACTAAAGTAAAACTGTTTTGTCACACTTTAAAGGTTGAATCTATAGTTTCTGTTGCTAGAAACAAAACAAAAAATCTGATCCGAGGCAGAAATGTTCAAGGACGAGATGATGTTTTCCATTTTTATAAATGTTGTATTTAGTCACATTCACAGACTTCCCTCCTCGCTCTCTGACTCTGCTGGAGGCTGCAGCAACAAGTCATAAAATTAAACCAATGCCATTAAAAACACATGTGGGTACAAATGTTGCTGACAAAATACACAAGTTTTTTAAATTGTTATTAACAGAAATTCTCAGTCTTTCTTTCATTTGGACCCTACTGAAGGACATCTCAGTTCAGTCTGGGATCATAATTGACATTTTACCTCAAAATTAAATGCTTCAGATGATCTGTCTTAGCCATTAGCTTGTTGGTGCATCTCCCTGTTGTGTTTCCTGCCCCAGGTAGGCTGTGTTGCATCAAGCTGGCCGTGTTACATAATATTGGCAATCACTATTGAATGTTACTGTAAGAACAAATTTGACAAAAGTGAATAGTTAGGAATAGTTAGTGAATAGCGGCGGCAGTGGCTAAGCGGTAGAGCAGATGCCTCATAGACAGATCGCCCCAGCCATTGGTGGATCAAATCCCGCTCCCCCATGACGTCACCAGGAGTGTGAGCTGACGGTGGGAGATGTCAGCTCACCTCCCAGCCACTGCCGAGCTGCTCAATTGGGGCGCGTTCCAGAAGCCGCTGCCCATCACTCTGCCTCCCAGTGTGTGTAGTTTGATGTGTATATTAACTGCATGCTTACAGGCCCCCTTGTGTGCTGTGTTCAGAGTGCCTGTATACTGTTCTAAATACTAACCTGAGTAACCATGTAATTTCCCCTCGCGGGATAAATAAAGTACTTCTTCTTCTAGTTGTGTCCTGTGTGTGTGTGGCTCAAATTTTCTCCCTAGAAAAACCTCCCTCTTGGTGCACCTCCACAGGATTCCCACTTGGAAACCCCATGCAGGCACCATTTCCAATATTTATGCCAAGTCATAAAAGTATCCTGTTCTCCTCCATCTTGACCCAACTGCTGGTCCCCCCCCAGGCCCATCATGGCTGCCTGTGAAGCAGTAGGGGTTGAGTGCATGGAGAGAGCCTGCTAGGATGTTTATGTTCCAGCTCAAGGTTGTCTTCAAGAAGACACAGAGCTGTTTGACAGCTTGCAGTGCAGCCTGGCCTCTGTTTACCTCTCCCAGTTTCCGACTGGCTTTGTATGCACAATCTGAGCAACTGAGAGAGGATCCAAGAGTAAAGTTTCATCGCTCTTCATCGAACAGCAATGCAGAGAAGTGCACAACATCATACAGAAAATTCTTGTGTTTGACAGGCTTAATCAGAATAGGTAAACTCTCCACGGAGAAAACACAGCCCTGTTCATTTAAAATTTGTGTTTGAAATAATTCAGAATGATTTTACATGTCTTGTTCCGAGAGAGAACATTGTCATATAACACGGGAATGTACTGAGAGAGTATGAACATAATAATTTTACATCTTTTCTAAGATTGTATATCTGTTTTGCCCAGTGTTGTGTATATACTAGTATGTGTGTCTCATTCTGTCACATACCAAATTTATTGCTACGTTTCAGACAAAGCAAGTAAGTGGAATGTGTGTTTTTCCTTTTTATATCTGAGGGCAGCTGAGCATATTTGGACTTTTACTTTGAAATTTGGGGAAGATAAGGTTTGGAGCTGGCTGATATTCAGAAATGGCTTGAGAACCTGCAATTTTTTAGAGTGAACTCAACCCCAGATGTTAACAGGAAATGTTTGCTTCTCTGAATATACTGTATACACATGGCCTCAGCAAATCAGAAATTGAATACAAAAGTGATTCTTAGGCTTAGCAGAAAGAAAGAATTCAGAAGGTGCAGTCAAAAAGATGGTGAGTGCTGCTCCTCAAACAATTAATTTTTTTTACAAATTATGCAACAAATGAAGGGAAAAGTTCATTCACAACAAAATACATTTGGGATAAATTCTAACATCTGCACACACTCAAGGTTCACTCTCTCGCACTTATACTGAGGTGACTCTCAGTTGGAGGCCGGCTGGAAAAAATGACACACTTAAAGAAAGGTAAGAGCCTCTCTAAGCCGTCCAGACCTCCTGTTCAGTTTGCAGGAACTGTTACCTTCCTCAATGGAATACAGGCTCATAAATAAGCAGCATCAGCCTTCATTAAGAGAAATTATTACAACAGTACAGAGCACAGATGCATGCCTTTGTGCTATTAAATGCATCTACAAAATATTTCCCACATAATATTAATGCTCCTGATTTAATTGTTCATTTATTTTTACTGTCTGAAGTCATACAAAGTCGTTATCCGTGGAATTCCAGTAACTGCTCCTCTGGATGGGTGTTTACAGTAATTGTGTTAGGAGAGAATGGTATTAAGGAGTGCCTAGAGCTCATAGCTATTCTTGGACTCGCTTGGTACATGAATAAACCTGTAATTAAAGTCTGTTGTGTCGATTTAATGGCTTGCTTGCAGAATTTCCACCCACGTGTGATATTTTAAGTTACTCATCTGTGAAAAAGTGCTATGAAACAGATATTAACCTTAGACAGAGATCGTAGAAACCAACTGTAGCAAATAAAAAGCACTTTCTTTCCCAGACAGCATGTGACTCTCATTAGAGAGATTTGGATGTTCTTAAAACTTTAATTGAGATTGTATTTGCTTCAGTTGGAATTTAGGCCTCTGGACAAAATGATAATATTCAAGGGAGCAACAATGGATCCTGGATTGTTTTCATCAATTCAAGATGTGAAAAAGATTTTAAGGGTAGATCTACCTTGAATTCTCAGACCTCTTATTAGTTTTTAAAACCCCAACATAAAAAATGGGATATAGCTGGCAGCAGGTCCATGAGTCCCTTTCTAATCTTTTTGGATCTGGCACCTATTTCACCAACTATACACACTACAACTGCATATAAGTTCATTTAACTTTGGACATATATTAACCAGGATTATATTAGACTAATTTTATATATGCATTTCCAAGATAACCCAAGGAGTGCCTTTTTTTCCCAGAATATATCTCCTAAATTAAGCAGGAAAAGTGGTTTTGGTTTTCATTTCTTTCCAAGATTTCTTTTGTAATTTGTTTTTTTTTTTCATGAAAAAATATTTTGATATGACTATGTTGGTCGTCTTCTCCATAGAATATATCCAGAACGGTAAACTGCAGACTACTGTGTGCTTTTCAGTGGAATGGAAGATACAGTACTAATGTGCTTCAGTGTGCTGCTGCATCAGTACGTCACACATCATTTTGTATGACTTACTAATTACCGATCACAAGTTGTGCTATGCATAAGGCTTTAATAAAATAAAAAGCAATGGAATTGAAATTAATAAAATCAGAAAGTGGGAAAAATGCTTCCCATTCATTTCAGTATCATTACTTGAGACATTGTGCAGACCTGTATGTGTTGAAAGCGGCCAAACCACTGTGTCTGCATCAACTCTCTTTTGGCTCATCAACACCAAGCTGTCACAGCCATCATCTGCTGGTTATACTCCACACAACCATGAGGTCATAGCGTAAGTGTCCAATTAGCCCAAACACCATTCATTCTGCAACATTTTAGGAGATAACAGAAGCAGGATGAGGAGGGGACTTTATAAGAGCATCTTTGAATGCAGGGTCATGAGATTATCCTTCTTTGTTCATGCCATCTTACTATTTCTGATGGCTGTTTGTGGTCTATTTGTTTAGAAGACAGTTGTCACTTTTACTAATTCCGGCATGTTTTGATTAAAATCTGTATTTTGTATTCATGGCTGGTAACAATATTCTTGCATAATTCTTGCTAATAATTCAGGAGGAGGATTCTCGCCCCAACAACTCCTTCACATGTCAACCAGTCTTGTAAATTTTCAGCTGTAATCTCTGCCGAACACTTGACACGACTATGCAAGTGTACATGTTTACATGACTGCAAATAGGTGAGATTGACAAAACGGGGATTAAAGAGGAATTGGAGACAGAGAGAAAGTCAGTATTCAAGGAAAAACAGTGCCATTTCTTGACATTTTCAAACGGAACGATTGAATGTAAACACAGCTGGATGTGATAGAAGAGCAGTTATTGGCTACATTTTAATTATTGCTTTGACTTTCCATAGACTGCCAAGGACTGTTGTGTATACACAGAATGTGCCGTTGACAGTTTGTGTGGATCTAGCTAAGCTTTTTTGCAGAGAAGGTGCTAGCCTAGAGGTTTTGGGCTCAGAGGTGTCACTCTCCTGGTGCTCTGTAGGCATTTGTTGCAACTGTCTGAGAAGAGATAAGTGGTTTATGGAAATAGAAAGCATCTCTATTTAAATCTGTGTCAGTCTGTTTGCATGTTTAGATATGCAGGTATCAGATTAACACACATTGACCACCACCATGCTAGAGTCTACAGAAATATGTCAAACAACCTCACACACTTGCTAGTGTACAGATTTTCAGTGAAAGTCTTTGCTTTGGTGTGAATGGCACATTGGAAGTTTGCTAGCTCACGGTTTTATCAGTTGTGAGGAACATAATGACAGAGAGCGTAGACCCAGAACAATTCAGAAATGAAGGCCTTTTGTGACTTTTGTGAATTACAGATTCATCCCTGCACATCATAACACTTTAATTTGAACTGGAGCCATATGGAGCCGCCCTGATCCTGACGCTGTGCAGCTGTATGTGCAAACTGGCTTTAAAGGTTGAACCTTGACAAATGTCATAAGACATTTGGTCAAATTCAACCAAGACAAATGGTTTTCCCTAAAACATCTGGATGTAAAATACATGCGTCAACCATGAGCTGAGTTCTTTTGCAATCATGTTCTTTGGAAAATAGCAGAATTTGCCAATGGGCTGGCTCACCAAAACAAGAAAAATGGTTGCGTGATAATTAATGGGGTCTGGACTGAGCTGTAAACTAAACAAAACGACATGAGTGAATAATGGCTATGTATGCTCCTGTGTGTGAATGCATGTTGCAGCTGCATGGGATATTTATACAGGAAATACAACAATAATAGCATTGCTAGTTTTAAACTGATACTAAAACTATGTGTTGGTTTAAGGGAGTACATCAGTTCTAAACCTGGATATCATGAAAGAAAAACAAACAAATCTGCAATTTATTTACTTCTTTTGGAGCATTGTAACACATGGCCAGATGGAGTTAGGGTCAGAATTTATTTTTTCACATGTAAAGAACTTCTCCTGCATGAGATTCAAGGTAAATTTGAATTTTTGAACTTGGAGCTCTTGTGTTTCTCATAGTAGTTATTAAACCGAATGTAATCTGATCATTAATGTATTTTCCTGTTAATCACCAATGACAGTCCCTTAAACTTGTTTTACCTGGATTGATGTTCAGTTTATGAGAAGATCTTCTATCGACTGCACTTAAGAACTTTTTAAATATGAAACGATCCCTTTTGTGATTTGACATTTTTTCCGATGTACAGTGCGCCCTTGTGCATTTGCACATCAAAGCTCGCGACTTCATCTCATCGTGGATTTTGGTAGGCAGTCACGTGATACGGTACGCGCATTCTATTGGCTGATGGCATCATGAAGTGCGCTATGTTCGGTGAGTCTCGGACTGACTGTACATCAGACACAAAAGTGCTTTAAACAGTCGATAAGAATGTGGGAAAAGGTAATACAGATAGAAGGTGGTCTAATATCAGTACGGGGAGGATTCGTAAACATTTAAATTTCCATAAATAATAAGATAAATAGGTCATCATTCTATCTCGGAATTTCGTTAAACGCATGTGGTTCCTGGAACGCATTACCCGTGAGGAAGGAGGGTGCACTGTATTTCATTGTCTCCCTTGCATCTTGTCCCTTTTCCGACTGTCAACGTGGGATGACCGTTTTTTCCTGAGTCCTGGCAGCTTGAGTTTTTCCACACCAGACGACAATCTGCGAATCAGTTGCAACTTAAAATCCATTTCCATCTGCTCATCACCAAGTTGTTCCAAAAGATCCGATGATATTCACTGTTTCTGCCACTGCTGTAAAGTTGTGCTGTTGTTTTAATTTTGCTGGTTATTAACTATTGATTCCCGTGCCTAGGATCATAGTGTCAATGTCCATGACTTGCAACATCAACCCGCAGATCAGAGACAAATCACAGGTAAAATTGTGCTCTCCTCTTAAGTGTGAGGAAAGCTGAAGATTGATAATGATTAAATTTTGCATGACTGCAATAAAGATAAGATAAGCAAGGCGTTGAGGCGCAGCCAAGGCGTTGAGAGTGTCCGGTTTGGTGGCCTCAGTATTGCGTCTCTGCTTTTTGCAGATGACGTGGTGCTGTTGGCTTCATCAAGCCGTGATCGCCAACTCTCACTGGAACGGTTCGCAGCCGAGTGTGAAGCGGTTGGGATGAGAATCAGCACCTCCAAATCTGAGACCATGGTCCTCAGTCGGAAAAGGGTGGAGTGCCCTCTCCGGGTTGGGGATGAGATCCTGCCCCAAGTGGAGGAGTTCAAGTATCTCGGGGTCTCGTTCACGAGTGAGGGTACGATGGAACGGGAGATCGACAGGCGGATCGGTGCAGCGTCTGCAATGATGCGGACTCTGTATCAGTCCATCGTGGTGAAGAAGGAGCTGAGCCGAAAGGCAAAGCTCTCGATTTACTGGTTGATCTACATTCCTGCCCTCACCTATGGTCACGAGCTGTGGGTCGTGACCGAAAGAACGAGATCCCTGATACAAGCGGCCGAAATGGGTTTCCTCCACAGGGTGTCCGGGCTCTCCCTTAGAGATAGGGTGAGAAGTTCGGTCATCCGGGAGGGACTCAGAGTCGAACCGCTGCTCCTCTGCATCGAGAGGAGCCAGATGAGGTGGCTCCGGCATCTGGTTAGGATGCCTCCTGGACGCCTCCCTGGTGAGGTGTTCCGGGCACGTCCTACCGGGAGGAGGCCCCGGGAACGACCCAGGACACGCTGGAGAGACTATGTCTCCCGACTGGCCTGGGAACGCCTTGGGATTCTCCCGGAGGAGCTGGATGAAGTGGCTAGGGAGAGGGAAGTCTGGGCTTCCCTGCTTAAGCTGCTGCCCCCGCGACCCGACCCCAGATAAGCGGAGGAAGATGGATGGATGGATAAATCCATTTAACCGCGTGCTTACCTCGCCACCTCCCCCCCGCTCCTCCTGAGAGAGTCATTATACCCCCTGATGGCACGGGGCATGAAGGAGGACCTCAGCCTCTCTGTGGAGGCGCTGTGTGACAGCAGTCTGCCGCTGAAGGAGTTTCTCTGCTGGGAGGTGGTGGTGTGTAGGGGGTGGCTGGTGTTGATCATGATGGCCTAAATTTTAGACATGGTCCTACTCTCCAGAACTGTCTCCACAGAGTCCAGGCTCAGCCCGACCACTGAGCCCGCTCTGTGGATGAGTCTGTTAAGACAGTCCATATCTCTTTTCCTGGCCCCACCACCCCAACACACAATGGTGTATGACAGCACACTGGAGACTACGGACTGAGAGAACATGAGAAGGAGCTTAGGACAGATGTTGAAGGAGGCCAGCCTCCTCAGGAAGTACATCCTGCTCTGCCCCTTCTTGTACACACAGTCCGAGTTGAGTGACCAGTCCAGTCTGCTGTCTAGCTGCAGTCCCAGGTACTATAGTTTCCTACCACCTCCACTTCACTGCCCTCATTGATCACTGGCTGTGGAGAGGGGGGTGCCCGCCGGAAATCCAGCACCATCTCCTTCGTCTTGGAGACGTTGAGCTGGAGCTGGTTCTGCTGGCACCACTCCACGAAGTCAGCCACCAATGCCCTGTACTCCCCCTCATCACCGTCCCAGATACATGCCACAATCGCAGTGTCATCGGAGTACTTCTGTATGTGGCATGTATCCGAGTTGTGCTTGATGTCCCATGTGTAAAGGGTGAAGAGAATGGGGGAGAGCATGGTCCCTTGTGGCGCCCCGTGCTGCTGGTCACCATAGAAGACAAACAGACCCCCATACGGACGTACTGGGGTCTATCCGTTAGGTAGTCCGCGATCCTGCTCATGAGGTAGGGGTCCACAGCCAGGGAGTTCAGTTTGTCCTGCAGGAGCCAGGGCTGGATGGTGTTGAAGGTGCTCGAAAAGTCAAAGAAGGGCACCCTGATGGCACAGCCCCCGGCGTCCAGGTAGGAGAGCACATGGTGGAGGAGGTACAAGACAGAGTCGTCAACCCCAACCTTGGCCTGATAGGCGAACTACAGAGGGTCCATAGCACCCTGCACCTGTGGACGAATGACATCTGACATCTGAATAAACATGACATCATGACATCATGACAACATGACGTCATGATGTCATGACATCATGACTTCTGAATAAAGCAAATGGTTTCATTCCATTATTGTTTTTAGTTTGGAGGGTTTTTTTGGAGGGAGTGGGATCATCCCAGGACAGCTCACACATGACTTTAAAAGAAATCCAGAAAACACATGCACACACACACACACACACACACACACACACACACACACACACACACACACACACACACCACACACACACACACACACACACACACACACACACACACACACACACACACACACCTCTAATGACACACAACAATGACAGATGATCAAAAATGCCCTTAAGTCTTCACCTGCCCATTCAGATATATGTGCACACACCCACACACACACACACACACACACACACACACACACACACACACACACACACACACACACACACACACACACACACACGTACACTTAAAAACAAAATATTTGCACACACACAGGGACAATCACGCATGCCTGACATACCACAACATCTCTCAAACAAATACATGAGTCATTCAAACTGTCCACCGCTGACAACTGATCAGAGACTGCCCTCACACACATTTCAAACAGACACACTCTGACTCCCTCATGATTCAGCTGACCTTTGACCTTAGGTGAAGGGGTTTGTTGTCTGATGGTGTGGGTTCATTCTCTTTGCCTGAAGTCATTTCCTGCCGCAGTGACTGTGAGGGGTGAAAGGGGCTACATTGGTTGACCTCAAATGGAGGCACAGTGGGGGGCCTGGTCATATCGGATGTTACCTGCATGGCAGGACAGCACAATATTGTGTAAAAAAAAGAAAAAAGAAGAATATATGGATAAGAGGCCATTTTTTTCTATTCTTCACGGTGTAATTTTTCTTTTTCAATAAAGATATTCTACATAGCCTCGGATGGCTCATCATAATTTTATCAACCAAGACAAAGATGTCTCTGTCTCCTTATAAGAGGATGGCATTGTGGGTAATATTGCCATTCAGGTTTTTCTCTTGTACTTTGTTACCCTAAGTAAACAAGTAATATGAGCAGACTCATGCAAGCATCACAAATGCCGCACTGATGGCATTAACCATTGCCCTGAGTGACACATGCTAATAAACAGAACCTTTTATATGACAGAAACAAAATGCCCTTTGTTTGCAGTTTAGACCAGTATGAGAGTCTGTGTTTATTGATGTAAAGGAGAGAAAAAAGAGGCCAGCAAATGACAAATCTGTTCTGAGTAGCATTTGTAAACAAGACAAACATAATCACCATCTCTGGAGCCACATCTGGCTCTGGTCGAGCTGAGCCTGGGCTTTGATTGAGGGGCCCGCCAGGCTCCATTGTTTCCTCAGAGTTGCAGCTTGTCACAGGAGAAAAACAAAATGGGTGAAATGTAAAACATCGCCACAGTATGGAACAAATGCTTGAATTCAGGAAAAGCATGATCACCTGTCAAAATGCTATGTCTAAACATTATCATGTTCGCATTACATTTAATATATAATGGGCAATAAAACGCCTGAGGCTGTTGGCAAGGAGTTAATCATGGTTTTCAGTTTCCTTTGGATTCAAACATTCGTGTCAAGTTCATGGTTCCTCTTGCGGTTTCACCTGTAGATCATTACTGTGATGTCAGAGATGCAATCAAACTGAGGTGAAGAGATTATTTACATTTTTTGGGACATTGCTGGTTCATATCATTTGTTGAAAGATTGATGCGGAAGCATTGTTAACTTCAGCTATAAAACTAATTGTAAAGCGCAATGTGATGAGATCACATGTCCCCCTTGACTACTTGACTAAGAGGTTAAATAAAAAGTGAACAGGATTTTTTTTAAGGTTTCCATCATTTCTGCCTAATCAGGAGTTCCAGTTATCGCAACCCCGGTGATGATATTAACACCTTCAATGCTGTGAAGGTGACATGTGCCGATGAATTTTAGCAGGCACTTTTTATTCAGGATTGCCATGACTTGGATGGATGAGAATTTCCATAAAAAGAGTTAAAACCAATACCAACAGGAATTTGTTTTTGACTGTCTACACTTTACATCAAAAAGGCAGACGGAAAGCTGTGCTTAATTCCAGAAGCATGAACTTTAGAACACTTGAGGTGGTAGTGACCACTGCCAATTTCTTTTTTAGCCATACCACCAACGTTGTTAAAAGGAAAGGGATTACAATGTCTGTCCGCTAGTTGGTTGACTAGTTCGTCATCAGTCCAACACCTGTCCAGACTGAAATGTCCCAGTTCTTGGATTTCACCGAATTTCATGCATCATGTTCCTCTGATGATCAATTACAGTGACTTAGAACCACCTGTGCTTCTGATACAGAAACAGTCACTGTTTCTCAAATTATATAATTGGATTAGCATGAAATTTCCACAATGGAGACATTTTAACAACTTTGCTAGTCCTCTAACTTTTCCCTTGTAACACCAGCAGTCCAGAACTGTTGTTTATGATGTAATGCTTGAACACCTACAACATGAATTGGCATCAAATTTGGTGAAGATATTTGTGGTTTCCACAGGATGTATAGCAAATATTTAGATGCTTCCATAATAAACCTATGCAGTGAACATGTTTTTTAAATTAAATTATTAATTTTATTATTCCTGCTTTACATCAAAATGCTCTCAAAATTCTGAGCATGTTAGCAAGCTAACACGATGGTTCATTTTATATGCATGTAAATCGAATGTTTTAACTTGTTTTGAAATTTGCTAGCATTCTCCTCAATTTCATTGAATCAAAGATGAGCAATTGGAATCTGTGGTGGCGTGACTGTGGAGGAGGTGGTGGTGCAACAACACAACTACAAAGCATCTGTGGAGAGAAGAGCATACTCTGTAGTGGCATGTTCGTACCATGACTCACAGAGAGACAGTAGTAACTTTTGGAGTTTTATTATCTTCTATTACTTTCAGAGATGGTTGCACTGAACAACCACCACAAAGCCTTTTAAAGAGAACTGGAACAGAACCATTTAAACATCTCACAATAAGAAAAAAGAAACGCCAACAAATGTCAAATTCTGCTTCTGGCTTCTATTTAACAGACAGCCTGAAGCCACAGTATGTATACAGAGCTGTGTAATAGCTCTCCAGAACTGTATGTAAAAACTATTGTTCTCTCAGGAGAGAGTCTCAAATATGCCCCAGGGAAATTGTCCTTTTCTTCTTTTTGTAGGCACGGCCTTAATTCATGGAGACAAACCAGGCCATCATTATATTTAACAGAGTATCATAAACATTCCTGCTTTCTGGAAGTTAGAAAAAAAAGTGAATTTGTCTGGGTAAATGGACGGGTGGGTAAATACTGGGACGTGACCTTTCAGCACAAATGCATACACTGGTCTCCATGCAGGCACACCTGTATGAATCACCCACAGAATAAATCAACTAGAACCTTGTCTTGAAAAACAGTTCTCTCCTTCACTGTGTTAAGAGAATTCGCTTAAAGCATAGACATAGCAACTGGTGCAGCATGAATCATCTGCAGCTGATGTATTTTTTATTTTTGACGGTACTGCCTGAGACAATTTCATTGTAGATCAACTCCAAATGGGGGGAAAAAAGGGTTCAGGAATAATAAGCATTTTAAGCAAGGATTTACAGTAATTCATTCAATGTTTAGTGATTTGCAAGAGCATCAATGGTTTTTGTCACCTTTAACATACATGTAGGCAATACAGGCCTGCTTTTTTCTATAGTGAAATCAAAACAGCATTGAAAACAGTACCGACAGTGAGTTCGAACATATTTACAAGACATGAAAGTAGTTATTTCATTTTTATGGTCCATGACACCCACCGTCTGCATCAGTTTAAGTGACAATTTATGGTTAAAAAAAACAAACTCTGCTCCTCCGAAAATACAGTACCACGCACTGCTAAGAGCTGATCATTTACCGTAAAATTGAATAAAAGGATCTCTAATTCCATTTCAGCAAAATGAAACATCAAAGTATTTAATGCAGTGTTATTGTTGCATTAGTTTGTACAGGTGTTGGTCATAAACTGTAGACATGAGCTTAGCAATGTCAGCTTAATGTGAGATGATTTTGCTAATGATCATGAACTAGTTGAGTATACAACAGCGCCCATGCAGACATCTCCATGGGTTACTGCAGTAAAGATGAGGCCCTGAAGGAAGACCATATGCTTGTGAGTGGATGACTGTAATTATGTTTTAAACAAGTGTGTGGATGTGAATGTGTGTGTTCATACAGTATGTGTGTGTGTGTGTGTGTGTGTGTGTGTGTGTGTCACATTATCTTTAAAAATAAATAAACCCATTTTGCCCTCTTTTGTCCATTCATCCGTCACCTTTTATTTAAACTTATCACAACCAAATAAAAAAAGGTCACTGCATAAAATTAAGACATTGTGCATTGCTGTGGCCAACCAGCCCCTTTAGCAGAACTGCATATTTGCTGGACTCTTGATTAAAAAAGCATGTTGTATGCTTCTTAGGTGACTGAGAAAAACACATAATTCATACATCAGTTGCTGGCTGCAGATACTTTCATCCTCATGGTTTTTGTGTGCATGTCAGATGAATTTATCAATCAAGCCACTGATTAATATGATGTATGTACATGAGTCTATACAATAATGTGTCTATTGGTCTGATTACAGAGTTAATCCATGACTGACATCATGTATTAGTGTGTGTGTGTGTGTGTGTGTGTGTGTGTGTGTGTGTGTGTGTGTGTGTGTGTGTGTGTGTGTGTGTGTGTGTACGCGCGTGCATGCATGCATGCGAGTGCGTGTATGTGGTGTACTTCTACAAACATATGTTCATAATAGGTGGATGAACCTTAAGTTCAGCCATTGCAGCTAGCTAATTGTGGTAAATGCATTTTCATAAATTCACAACATTCAATGTTGTGTAGTAATTTTGTGCATACATGTGTCATGTACATCACACATACAGAGACACAGACATGACTTGAATTTTATCTATTTCTTTAAATTTGTATTTGTAAATTTGCAATCATGCAATAATGCAGCTTCACGTTGTGCTTGCAGAGATGTGCCCTGTGAGATTTGAAAGAGGATACTCCACACAGATAATCATCCTGATTGACTTTAATCTGTGCTCCATAAAGACTGTTGAATGTTCACTGCATGAAGATCTGTAGTTGGACATCATCCTGCAGGCTCATTGCTACATAAAGATGATCGACTCCTGGTCTGTTTTCATGCAATTAACCAGTTTATATTAGTGAAACTTAAGTTACTGGTTGTTATAAACAAACTTTTCTGATGGTAAATCATAAAACACATTGTGTGGGCTGTCTAATTTCTTTTCAGACAGTAATCTCTTCACTGTGGACTCAACAGGCCTGTGTTTGCTTCCTTATTCCATGGACAAGAGCTGCTGACTCCTTCGTTCTCATACACAAGCAAAGGCAAACATTCCCTTTATTGTGCATGTTTCTCTCTTTGTCCTTATTTTATTTTCCCCCTTCCTCTGTGAGCCCAGGAAGAACACGCTGATACACCCCGGAACACGCCTGGAGGTCTTGAGACCACACACAGAGCAGTGCTGTGACTTTCTTTTCCGTCCAGCTTTCTTTCCCTCACTCCAAGTTTTATATGGTGACTCATTTTCTTTCTGTCACTCAGTTTTCTATATGTCTCTCTCTCTCTCTTCCTCTCTTTTCATATCTCATGTGCTGTTGGCGCAGATTGACCGAGACAGAGCCGAGGTTGTGAGTCCAATGTTCCGTGTCTCTATCTCCACTCTGACAGTGCGCTCTGTCTCTGTTTGTTTGGATTTGTTGATGTGAACTGTACAGAGAATGGTCATTTAGTATGATATTTAGCCAGTGAGACCACCCAGCCAGCCAGGCTAAGTCATGGGTAGTTAAGGCTTTATTTTTCAACGCCTCTGCTGTTCCCAGGGCCCCACAGCTGAATGAGATTAATCCCTCTCTGTCACCAGTAGACGATGTTGGATTATAGCACAGTTTGGATAGTCATCAGTTGAGTAATATCCAAGTGAAAGATAGGTTGTGCAAACAGAGCGTGCCTTTTGAATTAATTAAGCATGCAGACAGAGAGGCGTGAGTCACATGAGGTTTGATTTGTAATTTGGAAGGTTGAGGTAACATGAAGCAACATGTAAAGAGCTAAAAAATTTAGGTGCCTGTTGGAGTATTCATTTATTCATTCATTGGCACTTGACTAGAATATATAATTAGAACTAAAAATATGTGTATATTTACTTCTAATAAGACATTCTGAGTGAGGAAAACTAATACAATATTCCCTAATTTCAGCTTCTTCATGGCATCAGTGATGAGTTCTCACACGTCAGTCACTAATCACATGAAGACAAAGAACCACCTGGGTGGGAATCCACAAGATAAAAGTCACTGCTTATCAAGGTGATTAGTGACTTTTTATGTGAGTGGAAAAAGTTCACTTTGACTTCCATGAGGAGACATAAAGGCAGGACCAGTCTTGATGCAGTCATTGATAGAGTGGATGAGGAGGTCTGAGCAACGCGTTGGGTGGCACCATATGTGAGCTGGGACCTGTAGTGTCTCAAGACCACACACAGACAGATGGACAGAGAGAGGGAGAGATGGAGGAAATGAGAGAAATATAAAAATGTGAAGAAAATGAGGAGAAGAGGTGAAAGGAGAGGGATCGGGGAAAGCTGTTAACTCCCAATAATATGTCACTGAATGTTACGTCTGTAACTCATCCTTATAACCATCCAATACTTCTATATAATTTAATTTTTTTAGAAGAACACTTTTTCTGAAGTAAATTAAGAGGCTTCTTCAAACCTCAGCATCTTATTGGGCTTTCATTATTTTTTTACATTAAACTAGAACAATTTACAACATATAATTTGTTTGAGGTACGTACTAGAATTATAAAGTCATGGTGCTCATGTTATCTCTTGGGATTTTCCATTTAGGGTGCAGAATCCGTCTGTATCATCACATCACTTTTCAAATGGTTAGCGTGTACTATAAACGTTCAATAGAAAAATACCAGCGTACACACCATAATGAACCATAATGTACAAGCATGTCATGTAGATGTAGTATATTGACTGAAATAGGTTAAATAGTAAAAGTTTTAACAGCGATACAGTCCGCCCTGGTGCATTCGTGCATCAAAGCTCGCGACTTCACCTCATCGCAGATTTTTGGTAGGCAGTCATGTGATACTCTGCGTGCGTTCTATTGGCTGACGGCATCCGGAAGTGCACTTCGTTCCGTGAGTCTCGGACTTACGTGAGACACAAAAGTGCTTTAAACAGTCGATAAGCGTGTGGGAAAAGGTAATACAGATAGAAGGTGGTTTAATATCAGTATGGGAGGGTCATAAACGTTTAAATTACCATAAATAATAAGAGAAATAGTTTGTTGCTCTATCCCAGAATTCATTAATCGCCTGTGGTTCCTGGAACGCATTAACCACAAAGAACAAGAGCGCACTGTATTTCTCAAAACTGGGTGTGTAGTTGGATTTTACATTAGAATGCTTTACAATAGAACAAACATGCTTGATTGCATTTGCAGCAACAGATTTAAATAGAAAACTAGAACCAAGGCAGTCAGAGAAAGCAACATCCTGCAACTTACCCTGACCTACTTTCAGGGTAGGTAGGTCAGGGTACCCTGAAAGTAGTACCTGACTAGTGCATATGGAGAAGGCCAGTGTGAGTAAGACCATAGATCAAAGCTAATGCATAGGTAGATCAAAGCACTACCTTTGATCTATGGTCTTACTCACACTGGCCTTCTCCCCCGTCTCTCTCTTATCCAGTTCCTGAGTGTACAAAAGTTGAAATTTGACCTTGACCTAGTTTTCTCAAGGACGAAGTCACCATCTCATTTACATCCCCTTTGCTGCCCGAGTAATGTGCTTTTTGTTTAATCTTTCTATCATATCATATCTGCTGCAGACATTCTTTGGATGACCCTGTACAGAAACATACAAAAACATTCTAATTTCAAGTACAGTATATGAAATGATCTGGCCAGCTGCTTCTGTCAGTGTTTAACTTCTTCCAAGGATACCGACAGTCATGCAAGCATTTCCAAATAAGGTCTAACAGTAATTATATTCATGCAGAGTCTTCATGACCTCGAGACATCCTGGTGCCATCTTCCCAAGCGCTGAATGATTTGAGACACACAACAATCCAGATCTTTGGTTCTATGAAATGATATTATTTTATTATACTATTTTATTGTATTATTTTATTGTATTAAAAACTTTCCACCACATTCCCCCCTTCCATGGCTTTTAAGCCATAGACCAAAACTGGGAAATTTAATAAAATGCAACAATCCAATTTTTAGCAAAGATGGCACAGATCTATGGCTACCGTCTCACTATTTTTCCACTATAGACGGAGGCGAAAACACCTGTGCAATAATCATGATGTCAGATCAGCATCTTGATGTGGCACACCTGTGAGGTGGGATGGATTATCTCAGCAAAGCAGAAGTGCTCACTATCACACATTTAGACAGATTTGTGAACAATGTTTGAGAGAAATGGTAATATTATGTATCTGGAATGAATTATAGATCTTTAAGTCCATCTCATGAAAAATGGGAGCAAAAACAAAAGTGTTGTGTTTATATTTTTCTTGAGTGCATGTATATATTTCTCTTCACACATGACTCCAGCAAACAAAATTCCTCTAATCAAGACAGCAACGTATTGTCTGCACATTGCCCTTGAAGGAACCAAACTACTACAGACACTGCACAGTCCCCCAATCCTGATTGTGGGCTAGGGAGCGCAGGGGAACATAATTGCATGCTTAAACGCCTGAGAAACGGACGTCCAGTTTTGCTGAGTTGGTGTGTTTTCTGTGGCCTCATTGTTGGGACGTGCAGTCATGCAGCTCTTTGAGTCCCTGTCGGTGTTAATGTTGGGTTAGGGTTGGTTCAGAAGAGAGGAAGAGGGAAAAATATTGTCTAGCGGCCAGATTTGTTCATTCCAAAACCGAGCTCTTTGTCCTCTTCAACATGCCTGACAGGAGGAGGATCACTGTGACCATAATGGAGCAAAACTCAGACCGGAACCAGAGGCTCATCCTTCTCTTTAGTGTGTTTCTAAGCCAGTGTCCAACACTGTTGCTGTAATGTAATCACAAGTTTTAAGGGGTCTGTGAAGCCTTTTATAGAAATAAAACTACATAAACACAAGAATGCACACATTGTATACACATGCACGCCATAACCAGTTACATTTTCTGGTTGATGTACTGAGCGTGGCCAAACAAAAGGCTCCTCTACGAGCTTGCAGCGTAATGAGGTCTGGTTTGATCATAAATATGTTGCTTTACAGAGTTTTCCATCTCACTGCAGCACAAAAGGGACAAGCCATCAAATTCAGGTCATCAGAGGCTTCTACGTTGTAAATCAACTCACTGAGCAGAATCTGTTGTGTTACCACGGCCGTCTGTGGCCCCGAAGTGGTCAGAAGACATTCGAGGATTTTCAAAGCACAAGTGACAGTCACCTCACTTTTTTTTTTAACCTGTTTTGCACTTCTGTGTTGAATACTGACTTTCCTTATGACATAGAGATCTACATTGACCTAGATGACTGAGAATCTTCAAAGACTCTCTTTGCATTCCTTGTCGTGTATTTCAGTGACACTACCTCCATATCTCATTAATACAGAAAAAGAATGTATGATAGAAACATGCAAGTAGAAGAGAAAACCTGTAAAGAGAAGAGAACTAGAAGAGTCAAATTTTGTAAAAGTTGATTAAAACACATTGCTATGCTTTCACAATTTCCAGATCAGAATTTCTTTATTGATCCTTGCAGCATACTTGTTTGAAAACCAAAGTAATTTATCTCTTATGGGTGGATATAAACCATCACTTTCCTGGATGAGCGCTTTCTTTCACAGTCTGGAACTATTGAGGATGATAAATAAGACATGGCAAACACGCCTTCCAACACAAATGATAGGAGTCTATAAAAAAATTTGGTTATTTTTCTAACTGCTACAAAAAACACATGGTAGTCTAACATCTTTTTTATTTTTGTTTTTAAAATTAATTGGTTAAATGACCACAAGTTGCACAAGTGTTTTATTTATGTGGGTCCTAACATTTCTGGTTAGGAGGGAAGAAGTCCGCATTCATAACTCAAGAAAATCGTACAGACTCGTTGTCAGAAGATTAGGAAAAGAGCAGACAGTCATAATCCAGGAAACAAACAAAATCACAAGGAAGTCCAAGAAACCTGAAGAATAGGATGAGTCGATGACAATCAGGGACCAGACTGAGGTCTGAACAGAGCTCGAGTGCAGTGGAGTCTGTTTGGAGATGGGAAGCAGGTGGCTGCAGCAACACAGGAGACAGGAATGAGTAGATTGAGTGGGACTGAAATTACGATACAGAGGACATGAGGGAAAACTGGAACTGGAACTGTGACAATCTCAGCTCTACTATTGGTTTCAATATTGGTTTACAGAAGAGGCAGTAGCTAAATTTTCAGGGAAAATATCAAATAATACATTTGAAAGTGTTTTTTCAGTATGAAAGTTAAGAATGAAAGTTAAGAATTTTTTTCTTTTTTTTTTTTTACATGCAAAATGTACATGAAGAAGGTGCAATCTGCAATATATAAATTGCATGTGTCTTGTGGGCAGCAGTAGCTCAGGCCACAAACACTTGGCTCGGTGACTGGGGGATGGCAGAGTCAAGTTCAGTGTGGACCAAAAGTCTGGAGTGTGAACTGGTTGAAGCTTAACTATGACATCCCTAATAACTCAGTCCACGAGGTCTTAGCTTGGGGACCAAAGGGTGGCTAGTTCTAGACCGAAAGTATAGCGTGTGACACACTGGTAGCTGGTGAACTGGTAGCTGAATTATTTTTACGCTTGATTAAATCTTAAAGGATATACTGTATGCATGGTTGTATGTATTTTGTCCTCTGTATAAAATGTTCCACATCTAGGGTTCCTGAGATGCAAAAATCCTCAATCATCCTGGGTTTCAAAAGAAGAAAAAAAAGAAACACAAATCGAGCGAAACTCTGATACTTTTTCAGTGTTGTGCCTCCACACACCAGTTGTGTCAAATTTCAACAAAATTCCCTGAAAACGAAACATTGTAGGCCACACTTCTCACCAACAAAGAATTTACAGTATAATGATTTGACCATTCTATGGAGTAACTGTTGAAAACACACTTTATTTAAATGTAAATAGATCCATGTGATTTCCTCTGTAACTGTCTTCAGAATCATCACATTTAATCAAATACAACTTTTTGGCATTTGGTATCCAAACTACCGTAGCTAAGTTGCAAACGATGAGAGGAGGGGAAAGTAGCCAAACTTCATAAATGGTTCAACCCTTTTGATTAAAAACATGAATGCTATGTTGATTTGTTACATCATATAAATGTAGCTGTTTCCAGTTTTATTTAAGTCAAGACCCACCCAAACCTTGAATGAATTATTAACAAATTTAAGAAGTGGAAACAAAAGTGCATAAATGGGAAAGCAAGAAGGCATGTGGAAAAAAAGAAGAAAATCATTCATTCTCAGCCTAATTTTCCAACTCTGCAATCAGTGTTTATGAAGTTAAAACTGTCATTTTTGGCAAGGCAATAATTGCTTTTCTCCAGAGGCAGATCCTCTGAGTCATGAGCGAGGGGATGTGGAACACAGAAGTAGTGCTTCTGTGGCTCCTGGGAGTGGGACAAGACCTTCATTCAGGTCTTCCTCTCCAACCACTGATTATGACTAACAACAGAAGTTTAGCACACAACTCCAGTCCAACACTGTTTTATTCAACTCTTTTCTTCTTCTTTTTTTGAATGTGATTAAAGTGATTTTGCAAAAATCAAAAAAAAAAAAATCTTCTTCTTGTTCTTCTTGTTCATCTTGTTCTTCTTACACTCACTAAAAGCATGAAAGACTCCACTCTAGTCTTTCATACTTTTAGTGAGTGTAAGAGTGCTCTTCACTCTTTTAACGAATGTTTTTTAATCTGTTCAGTGAAAATTTTAAATTTCAGGAAATTTATTTATGGTGGGTACAAGAAATTGAATCAAAGAAAGCAGCTTTTAAATTTTTATTTCTGGAGAGGCAAAACTCGCAATTTAAGTGACCAGAAAGAGAACAATTGAAAACAATACTGTTTAAGAAGCAGCTACTGTTTTTGCTGTAACATCAGATGTCGCTCAAAACTAGAATTTGGTTTTTATAAAATAACAAAAGACCTAAATAACTTTAGGAACATCTGGTGTCACAAAAATGTCCTATACACTTTAGTTGATGATCAACTCACTTTTGCAAATTTCCTGATATAATGCATTGATTTTTAAATTGTATTTCTTTTTACTTATTGGTTTTTAGTATTTTTGAAGCACTTAAGCACTTTCATCAAATGTAAAATTGTAAAATGTTTGAGTGTGATTAAAGTGTTTTTGCAAAAATCAAAAAATCTTCTTCTTTTTTCAGCTTTTCCCTTCAGGGGTCGCCACAGCAAATCAGTTGCCTCCATCTAACCCTGTCTTCTGCATCCTCTTCTCTCACACCAACTACCTTCATGTCCTCTTTCGGTACATCCATGAACCTCCTCTTTGGTCTTCCTCTAGGCCTCCTGCCTGGCAGTTCAAAACTCACCATCCTTCTGCCAATATATTCACTGTCTCTCCTCTGGACATGTCCAAACCATCTCAGTCTGGCCTCTCTGACTTTATCTCCAAAATCTTTAGCATGTGCTGTTCCTCTGATGTACTCATTCCCGATCCTATCCATCCTGGTCACTCCCAAAGAGAAACTCAGCATCTTCATTTCTGCTACCTCCAGCTCTGTCTCCTGTCTTTTCCTCAGTGACACTGTCTCTAGACCAAACAACATCGCTGATCTCACCACAGTATTGTACAACTTTCCTTTCATTTTAGCTGAAACTCTTCTATCACACATCACAGCTGACACTTTTCTCCACCCGTTCCATCCTGCCTGTACACGCTTCTTCACCTCTTTTCCACACTCTCCATTGCTCTGGACTGTTGACCCTAAGTACTTAAAATCCTCCACCTTCTTGATCGCTTCTCCCTGTAACCCAACTCTTCCACTTTGGTCCCTCTCATTCACACACATGTACTCTGTCTTACTGCAGCTAACCTTCATTCCTCTCCTTTCCAGGACAAACCTCCACCTCTCTAGCTTCTCCTTCACCTGTTCCCTACTCTCACTACAGATCACAATATCATCTGCAAACATTATAGTCCATGGAGATTCCTGTCTAACCTCGTCTGTCAGCCTGTCCATCACCATAGCGAACAAGAAGGGGCACAGAGCTGATCCCTGATGCAGTCCCACCTCCACCTTGAACTCCTCTGTCATACCTACAGCACACCTCACCACTTTCTTACATTCTTCACACATGTCCTGCACCGCTCTAACATACTTCTCTGCCACTCCAGACTTCCTCATACAATACCACAGTTCCTCTCTGGGCACCCTGTCATAAGCTTTCTCCAGATCTCCGGCCTTCTCTGTACTTCTCTATCAACATCTTCAAAGCAAATACTGCATCTGTAGTACTCTTTTTTTGGCATGAAACCATACTGCTGCTCACAAATGCTCACTTCTGCCCTTCGTCTAGCTTCAAATACTCTTTCCCATAACGTCGTTGTACGGCTCATCAGCTTTATTCCTCAGTAGTAGCTGCACATCTTCCTTGTTCTTTAAAAGCTGCACCAACACACTTCTCCTACATTCCTCAGGCATCTTCTCACTATCTAAGATCCTGTTGAACAACCCAGTCAGAAACTCTGCTGCCACCTCTCCTAGACACTTCCATACCGCCACAGGTATAGCATCAGGATGGAGTGCCTTTCCACTCTTCATCCTCTTCAATGCACTCCTCACTTCATCCTGACTAATCTTTGCTACATCCTGGTCCACAACAGCCAGCTCTTCTAGTCTTTGTTCTCTCTCATTTTCCGCATTCATCAACTCTTCAAAGTACTCTTTCCATCTTCCCATCACACTACTGGCACCTGTCAATAGACTTCCATCCCTATCCTTAATCACCCTAACCTGCTGCACGTCCTTCCCATCTCTGTCTGTCTGTCTTGCCAACCCGTATAAATCAGTCTCTCCCTCTTTACTGTCCAACCTAGCATACAAGTCATCATAAACCCCTTGTTTGGCCTTTACTACCTCTACTTTCACTTTGCGCTGCATCTCCCTGTACTCCTGTCTACTCTCCTCAGTCCTCTCAGTGTCCCACTTCTTCTTAGCAAACCTCTTTCTCTGTATACACGCCTGTACCTCCTCATTCCACCACCAAGTCTCCTTATCTACTTTCCTTCCAGATGACACACCAAATACTCGCCTACCTGTCTCCCTGATCACATTAGCTGCAGTTGAACAGTCGTCTGGAAGCACCTCCTGACCACCCAGAGCCTGTCTTAGCTCCTTCCTGAAAGTCATGCAACACTCTTCCTTTTTCGGCTTCTGCCATTTCATCCTCTGCTCTGCCTTTGCCCTCTTCATCTTCCTCACCACCAGAGTCATCCTACACGCCACCATCCTATGCTGTCTGGCTACATTCTCGCCTACTGCTACTTTGAACTCTGATCTCCTTCAGATTACATCGTCTACACAAGATGTAGTCTACTTGTGTACTCCTGCCTCCACACCATATGTTCCTGCCTCTTCTGGAAGAAAGTATTCACTATAGCCATTTCCATCGTTTTTGCAAAGTCAACCACCATCTGTCTTTCTGCATTCCTCTCCTGGATACCAAACCTGCCCATCACCTCCTCATCACCTCTGTTTCCTGCACCAACAGGTCAATTGAAGTCTGCACCAATGACAACTCTCTCACTTCTAGGTATGCTCTGCATCACTTCATCAAAGTCCAACCAGAATTTCTCCTTCTCCTCCATTTACTATGTCAAGTTGAGCAACTCTAGTCTCGCACTGGCAGAAATAAAGGAACACTTCCTTAAGCTGCATGGAAAACAACAGAAACAGACTTTGCTGTGAAAATGACATCAGAGTAGCACTTGCCAAGGTGAAGCCACACATATCTGAACTGGTCTCTCAATAACAACAGCAGAAGTCACACTGATTTGCAGGCAGGTCATTTCATGTGAGTTCATGCACTGTCTTGGTTTTGTTCTTTAAAAATGTGACATCAATGCATAATTCATTAAATACACCAGTAAAACATACTTGTGTCTTAAATTTGAAAAAAAATAAAAATATATATATATATATATATATATATTTTTTTTTTTTTTACTAAAGAAGGGTGCGGTGAGTGAGTATATGAAACCAGCAGGGTTTGGTACCTCCAACAATGTTAAGAACCACTGGCCTGTTGGCATCTTGCTATTGATGTTGCCTTATTTAGAGGCATGTTATATTATTCATTTTGAATTGCTGTGTTGAGTCAGCTTTAGTATTCATTTTGATTGAGAGTCTGCTTATGTGCCTATTTGAGACTCAGCCTTATTTTATTTCTGAATTTTATATATTTTATTTTAACTGTATTTGTATTGCATTTTTGAGAATTGGCCTAATTGGTTTGCTGATGTGCTTGACCTTTTTTCTTTTGAATTGCATTTATAAAGCACACTTAACCAATAAAAATGTGGATTTCAAATCTTCTCTTCTTGGTGTATTCTATTGATTAGTCATGCACTACCTCCTCCGTATCATGCCAACCAACTCTCTACCTTTTCCTGTCATAGTTCCAACATTCAACATCCCTACTCTCAGTCCTATACTCTTGGTGTTCATCTTCTCTATCTTCCTACGAACACACTTTCCTCCTTCTTCGACCAACAGTAGTCCAATTTCCACCAGCACCCTGTAGGTGAACAGCACAGCATGGTGGTCATTGTTAACCCGGGCCTCGACTGATCCGATATGGAAGTCATAGATTTGATTTGCATGTTTGATTTGGCAAAAGTTTTAGGTCGAATCCCTTTCCTGACACAACCATCTGTATTAATCCAGGCTTGGGACTGGCACAATAAGACACTGGCTTGTGCCCTCTTGCAGTTACATGACTGTTTCATTCAAAGCCTGATTTAGCCAAAAGATGCTAATTAAGATTAAAGTCATTTTTCAGAAAACTCCTTGTCCAGGTAAATAAATTTTAAAGTTGCAGAAATCAATCCAGGTGGGTGTGGTAAGCCAAACATTTAATTTAATGTTGAACAGCACTTCCCTATAGAAGTCATCAGAATAAATCATGAAACATTTCTTTCTCAGTCAGATCATGTTATGAAGCTGTTTAATAGAACCCAAATAAACTTCACATCACTCATGTGTCATGGATGTCTTTTATGAGCATAACCAAATCTAAATAACAACATGAGAGGGATGGAAAAAGTAAAAATTAGCTACGGTTTGACTTCTGAAATTCAGCATACACGTTCATAAATCAATAATAATACAGACATATTACATCATAGCCTAACATTTTACTATAGATGTTTGCATCTTGTCCTTTATGGATATGTGATTATATTTTCCTTCTTTGTGAAAAATAACAAAGGGAAGATTCAAATCCACAATTAAACGCATGGGGGTTTTTTTGTATTTTGACCACAGGATAAAAAACCCCACACACAATAAAAATCCGGGGAGAAAAGCAAACTCCACACAGAAAAACTCTAAGTCAAAATTTAAACCCAGGAACATTTTCTGTGGGGTTACAATGCTGACAACTTCACCAAACTCAATAAAGCATAAACTGTGTTTAATTCTGAAAGCTTCACATTTAAAAAAAAACCCTTCAATCACTCAATCACTTTACCAAAATGGACTACTGTATACTTCTTGACTTGACTGCTGAAAATGTGAGGTGCAACCAGTGATTCTTCCCATCCCTATCAGCTTGAGCAGTAATGTATTATTGGGTATAAGCCCAGACGAGATGTTTGCCATTGGGTAAGAGAACAACAGTGTGTGAGATCTGGTGCAGTATGCAGACCCTTGACAGTGTTTGGGCTTTCTTTATGAGAACATCTGTGGCAGCTGCTCTATAAATTCCCTGTGCTGAGAAAACAGGAACAATAAGTTCCATTTTTGTATTTCAGTGTACCATGGCAAGAAGTGGACCTAGTCGTGCCTCATCTGGAGAACTACGGCCAATGTTTAAGGAAAGACAAATAGGGGATGAAGAACGGAGACAGTGGTATTGCATGTCTATCTACAAAGAGACAAAAGTGAGATAATTAACCCAAAAGAAGAACACAAAAAACATTTCTTGACTGTATTACTGCATGCAACAAAAATTCAGATTTTTAGTAATTACTGTGGTTTCTTAATTCTGTTATTTCTTTTGACAGTGAACAATATTGGTAGATACAGTGTGATGATGCTGTATTGTTTTCTTTTCTCTTCATCTACACTTTTTTGCAATCTGAAGGTTTGTGTTTAAATTCAAAAAATATTTATCATGAAAGGTGTGTAAAGGTACTTAGTGATGTATCAGGCCCTCACAAGTGGTTTATCATAAGCCTTAGCATTTTAATTTTTTAATGGTTGTTGGAACATTAAGCACAGAACTAAAAAGAGTGTAGAGGAGAGTACTGTTGTAAGTTTACATTTACTACTTTTTACGTTGTAACCTAATTTTTGGATTAGATTGAAGCAATTTTAATTTACCTGTATTTAATTTAGATCACACCCTGCACTTTCGACACAATGACCGCGATTCAGAGTTACACTTATTCTTTGAATGCAATTAAAAAAGAGAAGAAATTAAACTTTTTATATTTGAAGATATATGATCTGAATGTTTGTAGGGCACGTTTTGTTTTTTATATTAATCGGAGGTTTTCGATGAAAGTGCGACACTTTTTGCTGTAACACGTAAACAGTCCGCGACTCAGCGGAGGTGAAGCTGCAGCTTCCCCGCTGCTGTCTGTTTGTTTCCAGGTTTCGGTCAGTTTAAGATTAACGGGGATGAAGTCAAAGCGACAAAATAGATACTCAGGATGGCGTAACTTACAGAAGTTCTGTGTTTGCTTTCATATTTTTTTAATTACTTTAACTGATAGTTAATGTAATCAAGCTAGCTAGCATGCTACATTGATTTGTAGTCCACTTGTAGAAAAATGCACCTTCTTCGTACCTCGATGCCTTCAACCTCCACAACTGAAAGAGGTTTGATGAATACGTTTTTTATAATTCTTTTTTTCATGTTGGACACTACTTTACACAACCTACGTCCATTCAAAGCCTCTTGCCTGCTAATAATGAATAACTGGGGCAGTTTCAGTCAGTCACGTCACTTTGCGTCCATTGTGTTGACGTCAGTCATCGATAATAAGATTATAGCGTTGATCTTGTCACCTTTCATAGAAGTTTCAACAATTATTTAAAGCACTTTCTAAAAAGTGGTTTAAAACTAGGAACATACACAGATAAGATGCAAACGGAGATAAATTGTGTGTAAGAAAACCTTTTGTTTCATTTATTCATTTTCTATACACGCTTCTTCCGCTGTCGTTAACTGTACATTCTAACAAAACCAAGGTATAATTTAGACGAAATTTATAACCCAAAACCATTTGTGTTCACTTGATGAAATAAGTATTGAAATGTTTCAGATATTTATAGATTATTGTACAGCTGATTAATAAATTCTGATGTTATACTAATAAATAGGAACATGGCATGTTGGTGACAGTTGTCTGGTTCCTGACTCGAGAGATGGCACCCTGCGAAAAACCACCATTCAGAGACTCACTACCTCTCACAAGGGTGATGCCATGGCATGGGTGGTATTGACTGAAGATGAAGAGGAGAAACCTGTACCTGTTTCAGAGCTTGCGAGACTGGCTTTGAATTACGCCACCGAGGAGAAACCCATGTTTCCCAGTAGCACCATAGACCCCAGGCTGTGTGTCCCCTTAGAGCTGGGTGATGATGGACACAGAGTCCCCTATACCATCAACAGATATCTAAGGGATTACCAGAGAGAGGGAATCCGCTTCATTTACAGCAACTACATGCATTCCAGAGGTTGTATTCTGGGTGATGACATGGGCCTAGGAAAAACTGTACAGGTAAAAAAAAAAACAACCTTAGGCTGCAAAACAACTTTCAGTGTTCTGTTGTGTGTCCCTTCTTCAAATGACTATTACTTTTTTCCCTTTACCTGCTTTTCAAAGGTCATTGGTTTTCTCGCTGCTGTGCTACATAAAAAAGGCACATTGGAGGACATTGAGAACAACAGACCACAGTTCGTGCATAGTCAGATGCCCTCCCAGGAAAGAAAACCCAACAATGTCGGTATAGATAAATGGTGCTATGAAAAAAAAAAAACTATTACATCTTTGCTTCAACAGTTAATAATAAAATGTTACTAGCATTTTTTATGTTTCCATGGTTTCATCTAGGTGTTCCTCATTGTGGCCCCGTTGTCATTGCTTTATAACTGGAAAGATGAACTGGACACATGGGGACACTTCCAGTATGTGGTAGTTCATGGGCTGAGGAAAAAAGAGGAGCTGGATCGCATCAAGAGGGGACGCACTGAGATTGCTCTCACTACCTATGAGACTCTGCGTATTTGTTTGGATCTGTTTAATAAGTAGGACTTACGCACATACAAATATGTAATGACATATTTTGCTACTTTTAGATTTGGTACTTAAACATGGATTATATTTTTGCTCCTCCTGCAGCATTGAGTGGTCAGCTGTGATTGTGGACGAGGTCCACAAGATAAAGAATCCAAACTCTCAGGTCACTCTGGCCATGAAGGATCTGAATTGTGAGGTGGGAAGAGATAGATGTTTGTCTTTTTTTAGTATTCTAACTAACAGCATTGACTAGAGTCTAATGGTGGAAAAGAGTGGTGGCATCATTGAAAAGTACATACAAATAATTTAATTATTCCATCATAATAGTTGCGAAGTAATTATCTTAGTTTTACATTTGGATCATGCTTTTGATGGTAGGTTTACACTTATTTATTTTCTTCAGGTCAGAATTGGCCTCACTGGCACCATCTTGCAAAACAACCTTGAAGAGCTGTGGTGTGTCATGGACTGGTACCTCAAAACACTTTACATTTATTTGTATATGAGCAGTCGCAAGTAAATAGTTTTGTTCGTTTTAGTTGAAGTGAAGAGACTACAATCTGTACATTATTCCTGACATGAGCTCTTATGTTCTATTTAGGGCCATTCCTCGTTGTCTTGGAACCTTAGGACACTTTAAGACCAAGTATTCAGATCCAATTGAGCAAGGACAAAGACACACTGCAACCAAACGTGCCTTAGCTACAGGGAGGAAGACTATCAGTGCCCTGGTAAGGAAGATTTCACACTGGTTCCTCAGAAGGACTAAAGCTCTGATCAAGAATCAGCTGCCAAAGAAGGATGACAGGGTGAGATTGGAAAATTTGCAATCAGCTTGACAATAACTTCAAGAATGTCGAAGAAGTCTAAATGTGTCCCTTTGAGAATGCTTATGTTGTGTTTTTCCTAGGTTGTTTATTGCTCACTGACAGATTTCCAGCAGAGTGTTTATGAAACGGTGCTGGACACTGAGGATGTGACATTACTGCTAAGGTCCTCAGAGAACTGTGACTGTCGGAGTGGGCGCACGCGCATCCGCTGCTGCTATAAGGTTGGTTTAAACTTCAGTATTTCAGGTTTTGGGGCTTAGGTGAAATTCCTCCAGAAGCATATATGTTTTTCTTGTACTATTTGTTTTTTTTTATTATTTGTGTGCTGCAGTGAAATTGAAAACACAACTTGGAAGATGTTCTAAATTTCCCAGTTTGGGATAAATAAAGTATGTCTATCAATAGATATATAGATATCTATTGATAGATATCTATATCTATCAATATAGATATTCTTTATCTATCTATCTATCTATCTATCTATCTATCTATCTATCTATCTATCTATCTATCTATCTATCTATCTACCTTTGTAAAATTGATTTAATTATTTTTTAAATTTGATTGAGCTCTCATTTCTCATCAGATTTTTTTTCAATTTCAGACAGGTGTCAAAATGAAAACACTGTACTTTAGCTACTTAGCTATACTGAGGAAGGTTGCCAATCATGTAGCATTGCTGAAGTCTACTGCAGGGACCAGCAAGAAACAGGTGGAGTCATGTTTCCCAATAACTGATTTATTACACTTGTTTCTTTGGTAATTCTTCCAGATTAAGTTCGAAACACATTATCTAACGATGGATTTAGTTTCACTGGAACAGCTATGTGTTTCTTACAGGAAGAGTATGTGGGTAAAATTTGTGCAAAGGTATTCCAGAAGTTCCCCGACTTTGTACAGAGTTGCAAAGATGAAGCATTTGAGGCCCTCTCAGACCCAACATACAGCGGAAAGATGAAGGTACAGTGTAAGAACATACTCTCATTCATGTGATCATTCTGCACTTTTTCCATGTGGGTGATTTGTGTTCCTTTTGTAGGTTTTGCAGAGGCTACTGAGACATTATCAGCAAAAGAGAGATAAAGTACTACTTTTCTCTCTCTCCACCAAGGTAAGATCAAAGGTTGTAATGAAACTAAAAGTTTGAGTGTCAGTGCCCTTTAAGTTGGATGAGCAGCAGAGTAAAATGTTTCCTTGTTGGAAAATACTTTCATACTCTGATACTCTGGCTGATGTGATCTGAAATAGGTTTTAGATGTATCAGAGTTGAATGTGATTTTTAAGTTTTCTGCCACATCACATAAAATCAATAAGCAGCTGATAGAGCTGCTGACCTGTATGCAGACAGAATAGGAGCAGATGACGTGTTTTACTCATGACATATAATAGGTAGCCATGTGGTTTTTTTTCTGGGTGTGATTAGAGATATAAGATAATTGGAGTATAATGACTGCTGTCACCTAAGACAGAATGATAATATTTATGCTATGAGGTCATAGGTTTGTGTTTGCCTTTTGGGAAATTATAAACTCCCTTAGAGTTTAGATTGTGCTCAACACTATGCTGATAGTAGACCTACAGTTATGGTCAAAAATTTCCATTCTTGTGTGTGTTAACTTTGTATGCTTCATCAAACTTCACATATAAATTTTATTTTAGCTTTTGAACTTTCATTTTTAATACAAATGTTTTGCATGAAAAGGTGGTTTTATCTTCAGATGAGCCTTGTTTACTAATAGATAATGATGATTTTTACTCATCTGATTTATGTTTTTTCAACCGTTCACATTTCTTGGCTCTGTGATTTAAACGGTTCAGCTATTGGATGTGCTGGAGAGCTACTGCATGGCAGAGGGACTGGACTACAGCAGGTTGGATGGAAACACCAAAGCCAAAGAGAGAATCCAGATTGTCAAAGAGTTCAACACCTCCCCTCATGTCAACCTCTGCCTGGTGTCCACCATGTGAGTCAAACAACAACAATATCTTTGTGTGTGTGTGTGTGTGTGTGTGTGTGTGTGTGTGTGTGTGTGTGTGTGTGTGTGTGTGTGTGTGTGTGTGTGTGTGTGTGTGTGTCAACTATATCAAGTTTTTATCAACCTCATCATTTTGTTATATGTCTTCTAGTGTCTTTCTTTTAAGATATTTTCAGTACTTGTTCATTTTAAACATAGCTAGAACTTTAAAACTTTATGTAGGGCAGGGGGTCTTGGTCTTAACTTTGTCGGGGCCAACGTAGTTGTGCTGTTCGACCCAACATGGAACCCAGCCAGTGACCTGCAAGCTATTGACAGGTGAGGTGCTTGTCTAATCTTTACAGACTTTCAACCGTCTTTTCGTGCATATTCACATATAGAATCTGAATATGATAGTTTTTCAGATTTGAATTATTGTCGCAGTAATGGTATGTTTTTTTCAATATGTATTATTCAGATTATGACATTGTGGCAGATAAATGTAGCCGATACTTCAAGGTAGAAGTGCTTTCATTTATTTACTTTCATGGATTTTACAGCGGGAGGTTTGTGATTTTACGGTAAAAGCAGAAAAAAAAAGAAAAAAGCAGAGCAATTCGTTTTCATGATGACAAATTGCGCAACTTTGATAGAGCCACATAATGTAGACCAGAACGCCAACCTCCACTGGTGATGGTGTTTATTGGTGTTTATAGATGGTGTAGGAAGGTCTAAGCTGACTGAATTCACATGTGGTATAAAAACATTTTCCTGATCCCTATTGTATGGCCTTCTCCTTCAGGGCGTATCGTATTGGCCAGTGTAGGGATGTGACTATCCTGAGACTGATCTCATTAGGGACTGTTGAGGAGATTATCTACCTCAGACAAGTTTACAAGCAGGTAACAAATAATAAGACCAGTGCCCATAGTGATACAGTACATGTCTATGTGCAGTGACGTTTGTTACTTTACTGTGTTGCAGCAATTGCAGTGCTCAGTCATTGGCAAAGAGAGTTCACGACGGTACTTTGAGGCGGTGCAGGGACATGCCATCCATAGGGGGGAGCTGTTTGGGATCAAAAACCTCTTCAGGCTGCAGACCACAGGGACCTGTCTCACCCGCATGATACTTGAGGTTAAATCTTTACGTCTTTGTTCAACTAAAAGCACTTCATCCCACTGACCCACATCTTTGGTCTCAAAGCAATGTGTTGGAAACTGAGTCTTATACTGTATGGTAGTTTAAAAAAAATTTAACTGCCAGTGTAGTTTGTCAGTAATGTGTTTTGGTGAATTTGTGGCTCACTTTTCCTCTTCTGTCAGCGAGAAGGACAAGTGGAGGCCGGTGTAATGACAACTAGCATCCATACTGGCGAAGAGGGGGAGGAGTCAAAGAGAGTGAGCGTGAGTAACTCTGTCGTTCTCAGAGATCCAGAACGCAGGGCAGTCATATTTCCCATTTCTCAGTCCATCTTCTTTCCCAGGCGGCCCACTCATCCTCTCATTCCCACGTGAAAGAGGGTGTACCTCAGCTAGGGGCCTTCCTGTTTGTCAGTCAAACAACCCACGTGTAATATAATGTTCTGCAGTAATACATATTTTTCTTTTTTACTTCATTGGTTCCTAAGGTCATTTTTGTTTTTTAATTTCTCTAAATGTCTTTTAGAGATCCACCCAAAATGAAATACAGCCAACTAAAATTGATGCTACTCTTATCATAAACTTAAGCTGCTTCTGGTTTTAAATACCAACATATATTTTATGGAGGTTCTGATACTTTGTTCCACTACATCTTGTTGGAACTGGAATCTTTGTGAAAGAACTGAATTGAATTGTAGCTTCTGTTAGTATAACTACAGCCTTTAAAGCACACACCATATTTTGGTAATTAAAGATCAGTGAAAAATTCTGTGCAATAAACTTTTGTCTGAGGATCATTCAGTGTCCTGATTTATAAGTTAAAACCACCAGGCTTGTACTTCAGCAGAACTGAAGGATGGTTCTCTTTGTCTGCCTCTCACTTTCTCTGATTCTGTGAGGAACAGCTGGATGTAATTATTTTCTCCTTCTAATGGAAGCAGCAGACCACACAAAGCCTATCTTTTGCTTTTCAACTATTTACACAGTGATACCCTTATCATCCTATTCTCAGCCAGGTCCTTTTTACATTGCTGCTGCTGCACTGAGACCATTCAGATTCTTTCACAAACATACAAAACACATGGGTGCCTTAAAATGCAGAAATGGCCTCAAAGCATTTAAGCATCAACATACACAGAAGTACAGTAGCAGTGGGGAACGGTCATCTAAGTGGCTAAAGTTTAAACATTAAATTGCTGTCAGTGGTTGCTCTGATAAAGGGTCATTCCTATAATGTTAAGAATTTCAACAGTGTCTCTACAGATCTCTCCCTTAATTCTTAGACCTTGTCTGCTGTTTTGTTAAAGGTATCTAGAGATTCTCCACATAGAGATGTTCCTGTAGTGAGTGATGAACCAGTGGTGGACAACAAATACATGACAGAGGTCTCCAGAGGTGTTCTGGACTTCAGCAGTGGGAGTGAAGAAGAGGAAGAAGGCTTTAAAAGGAAGACATCAAAGTCTAATGTAGTGGATGGCGACAGGGGTGGGAATGCTACCGCTGGTTGTGCTCAATTGAGTCTCCTCCAGCAAGGTTTCTCCAAACTCCTCGAAAGGGTCAAAGGAAAACCAGAGGTGGGGGACGGGGACAGTAGTGCTGATGAAAGTCCAGATGAGGAAAATGACGAGGACCAAATGAGGAAAGGTTCCTACTCCATTGTCTGTGATGCAAGAAATGATGTAGACTGTCTCCCTAAATTGGGAAGAAAAACGTGGGACATTTCAAGCGATTCGGACAGAGAAGAGAAAGATGATACTAGAGAACCACGGGGCCTGAAAGGCCTGCCAAACAAAAGGACTACAGTGGCAAAGCAGAGTGATGAACATCCCTCACGAGGCAAGGATAAATCTCAGAAGCTCAAACGTCCAGTTCCAAACCTATTTCACTTTAAGGGTTACTCAGATGAGTCTGAGGATTTGGACATAGAGGAAATGAAGCAGAAAGATAAACAAAGAGGAAGTCTGGAGCGCAACAGAAAGAGGCCGAGTGTTAGTGTCAGGAACAAGACTAGATCCAAATACTCAGAAGACATAATGATGTTCACGTCTTCAGAAGATGAACATACTCCTGTTAAGAGAGGAAGACCTATAAGTCTCCCAAACGATGGGAATAGATCTGCAACAGCCAATAGCACTGGGAAACAAGGTGGGACGTCCAAAGATGTTTCATTCACAAGTCAAATAGGAAAGACATCCCCAGCATCTAAAGGAAAACATACAACCATTGACAGTGTGTTAGGTGAGATTCAGTGCACGCTTTTATATACTTAATTTTTGAAATGAATTTAACCTTAAAATGTGTGTTTCTGTGTGAAGGGGGTGCACAGGAGGTGATGTATACCCACTCAAACCAGCGTGTGGTGGGTGGGAGCAGAGCAGAGGAGCTGATCAGTAGAGCTGCTGTGCGAGATGTGTTTGAGCGCAATCTGTACACGCAGCTCCCAGCCAATCACCTTCTAGATAGCGTAGAGGTAAATGCTGTACATTAACCCTAGGCTGATGTCATAATACTACAGTGAAAGATGAACTTCACAAAATTACATTGGACAAATCAATTAACTTTTGGAAAAACTTGTTGATCACAGTGATCTGTATCTAAGACTCATTCTCAACACAGTTTAGCGCCAGTGTAGGCTGAGTATATGCAAATCTGTAGCCCATAACACTGTGTTTGCAGCCACTGAAGTCTGCTAATTTTAACCATCAGTATTGACCAGTGTAGAAATAGAGCTGTCGAGGGAACTCCAAACAAATGGTTCATAATGAGTTCATAAAGACAGAATCGATAGATTGGGCCTCATCAGAAGATAGTGTGTACTTTGGACTGCTCTTAATCCTTAATAATTTCCCTTCCCTCTCTTCCCATAAAATAGTAATATTGATTTCATATTAAGCTCCGTTTACTTGAAGAGGCAGTGTGTGACAGCAAATTGATTGATTTTGCTTTGTGACTATAAAACCCTGCTCTCGTTTGATTGATTTCAGAGCCCACCGGACAGCCTACCTGTCAGCCCACCAGGCAGCCTGGCTTCCTCTAGGTCTGCCAGACTGGAGAGGCCTAATGTGGACCATCCAGTCACCTTCACCAGCAAGGGTGTGCACCACACCAAACACACCACCGTTATCATCGGAGAGACTCCCAACGCCATACGCAGGTATGACGCCATACGCGTCAGAAGTGTGATGATAGATTTAGGTATAGGGGGGAAGTGGCTTGTAATAAGGGATCTGTAGAGGTGCAGTAGAAGAAGAAGTTTGAACAGGAGTAAAGCTCACATGTGGATTAAATGAAGATGGAGGGTTGAATAGTGTGATAGCAAAAGAGGAATTCCTGGAAGTGTAATGGAATTAGGCCAAAACTCACCACAGGTATGGTGTTGAGCACCCCCACCTGGGCCTCAGGAATTGTGTGTGTGTGTGTGTGTGTGTGTGTGTGTGTGTGTGTGTGTGTGTGTGTGTGTGTGTGTGTGTGTGTGTGTGTGTGTGTGTGTGTGTGTGTGTGTGTGTGTGTGTGTGTCTGTGTGTGCGTTAAATGAGAGACCACCTCTGAGCTTCCCCTTCTACCTAATTCCCTGCATCATACCAAAAATTACCCAGTTATGTTCAGGGCCAAAAATGCAGGAGTCCTACCCTCCACAACCACAGCCCTGCTGAGACTAACCAAGAATGTTTGCCCGAGGACTCCCAAACCCACACTGATACACACACATGCAATACTAACAAGCATTTGCACACTCACACACACACACACACACACACACACAGCATGCAAATACACACCTCTGTCCCACTGTACCGCCTCCACCCCCTGCCTTCCAAAACACTCCTATACAGACACCTTTGTGGCTAGAGCAGTACTTCCCAAGGACAAGACGGCATCTCCACACATCAAAAATACGTACATATCATCAGTCCCACAATTAACCTCCCCGTATAATGATATAAATGTACATGTACATTATGTTTTACCAGCACCACATTTAATTTGATTTTCTAGTCAATGCCAACAATGATAATAAGTTAACACAAACAGTGACTTTGAAGTATTTTTGTGCCACATTCAAACCAAAATTTTAATAACTGCTTAGGAGCTCTTGAAAACCATGTCATGCTGCATGTCTTTCTGGATATAATACTGAATATGAGGACAGCCCCTCAACTTGGAATAGGCCTGATGGGGCCAGTGAATATTTGATGTGAACTTTAAACCACATGGTCTTTTAAATACATAATTTTATAAGTACATTTAAGTATTTTACAGTATATTCCAACAAATTTCTGGCCTTGAATTGACTGTACTTGTGAGGATATAGTGCAAGCCAGGAAGATGTTAACCAGAATCTTTGGTGTCTACTTTGAAGTGTGTATGATGTTTCTACAGTTATACCTGTGTTTGTGTCCATACTGTGTGTGTTTGTGTAGGCAGCAGCTAGAGGAGATGGCAAAAACAATGAAGTTTTCCTCGGTTCTTCAATTTGCATTGGAGATTTTGAGAAGAAACTCTTCCCAGAGATTGACCTGGCTACAACAGCATTACACTTCACTGAACCACCCTGAGCTGACTAATATAGTCACAAACAACTTCCCACAACCTGATTCTGCTCAGACCTCCTTAATATCCACTGAAACAGCCGTTACAAGATGTCAAGGAGTAACCAGAAATTTAAGAAAGGATGTTCTGAAATCCCACCAAAAGGCTAAATGCCCTCAGAATCTTGAACCCACAACTAAGTCTGAGATACCACAAAACAGTGTTTCTGTGTCACAGACAAAGCCTGCAAACCCACAAAAGGGTTTTCAAAAGCCTAAAGAAAAGGAACAGATGCCACAGAAGAACATTCTAGAGCCTCTGAGTCATGTTCCAGGCCTCAAGTTAGTGGAGCAGGAGGAGACCATCTGCAGAGGACACAAGAGGACAAAGAAGGTTAGTGTTTTGAGTTCTGGAGCCTTCAGATCTGGTGGTGGTCTTGGCTTGGATCAGGCCTGCAGCAGTGGTCTAGGGTCCTGGGAGGCGACTGCTTTCCTGAACCGCAAAGACAGAGATACCCCTTCTTTCCCCAACCTCATCCATGGCAGGTCCACTAAGTTATGCAAACCCACAGCACAGGAAAGGGAGCGAGAGAAAAAAACTTCCAGAACCGGTAAAATGGTTCAAGGTCGGACAGAAAATCCTCACACCCCTTCCCTTCCTGAGCAGTCCTCATCCACCTCCTGTATCCCGTCCCTCCTCACAGATCTAATAGGAGACGTGTCCATCCTGGATGATTTGATAAAACCAAAATCCAGAAGTTCACAAAAGAGGAGTTCACCACAAACTCCGTCTGAACCATCCTCTGCAGCGGTTAGCTCATGCTTCACCACACCCGCTTCTTCAAGAGTCAGTCATAACACTGATTCTGGGTCAACAGTCCTGTTAGACTCTCTGTCATCTCCGAAGCTAAACAAAACAGCTACACGACAGGTGCATTCAAAGAGTGGCCACAAGGACTTCTGGGACATCCTGAATGAGGGTAATGAGGAGGCCATCAGCAGGTTAACTGACCCGGCAGAAGTGCACAGGGTTTGTATCAACACAAACTTTGCTGCTAGAAGCAGGTCTGGACAAGGAGAAGGAAAGGAAAGCAAGAGTCTCTGGAAAACAAATGAGAAGTTCCTGTGGAAAAAATGAGAAGAGATTTTATTATGAGCATTAGTGCTTTTTATTTCTGACTTTTTAAAAAAAAAATATGCCTAATTGATATTTAAAGTATGGATTCCTACTGTTGTAAAAAATTGATGATATTTCTATTAAAATTACCTGTAGCCTTTTAAGGTGTTTTGTATTCACTCTAGTTATTCATCAGTCGTCATCAATTTACTGGCATAACGCTGAATGATATTTGAATGAACCAAGTGGTAATCACTCTAGGAATTTAAAATTGTAGATTATGTAGATTAATTACCGAATAGGTAGCTTAATTTACCCCGGAGACATCTTGAAATAATGTTAACTGATACAACAAATAATGTTAACTGATAAGAATTTGATGATACTCAGTTTATAATAAAGCTTGTCATGGAAAAGTGGCAAACACTGATACCTCACAAACTGTCCACATTGAATGATCTTCATCCAAATAATTACAATTTAATTGAGTAGAATGAATCAACTTTCCAAGCAGAATTTTTGTGTAAAATATTTTGGCATTATAACAGATGAACAGTATTTTATTGTGTGGTAATGGAGTTTAAGATCAATGCTCTTTATTAACTGGGTCACAGAGAGAATTAATGTAGCTTCAGACATTAGCCATTAGCTTTACCAGATACTACAGCTGCCACTCAAATGTGGTTGGTGGCCGGCCGTGGAAAAATATTATTTAAAACCCCGTAATGCCTGTTATGTCTTAGTCCCTCAGAACAAGTCAGTGCCTCCTACCCCGCACGGGAGTGTGTGGAAATGGAGAATGGGTGGCAATTCGGCACATTGTTCTGCACGGTAATCTAATCAGTCTGTGGTTTGGCTCAGTTTTACCTCAAACTGCTCTCAGAAAGGATACTGCTGCACTATTAGGGAAAAAACAATAAGCAGTGGAGGGCGAGTGGAAGGATTGAGAGTAGCTTTTGCACGCATCCATCTACCCTTTCTGTCGCTCTCTCTCTTAGTTTAGGTGTGTTTAAAGCTTTTTTAAATGTGAAAACTAAATGCAGAAAAACAAATCATATATGAAGATTGTTGCTTGGTAACTGAAGAGAGTGTGCTGAACCTCACAGCTGTGTCACCTCCTTCAGCTGTTGCACTGAACCCCAAACGGAGCTGCTCCATGCTAAAAGGGTTGTGTATTGTTCTGCAGAAATGTGAAAGTGCTGATAGCAATCAATAAACAAGAAAGGAGACTTGCGTGCCTCGACAGAACATGCAGCTTGGGTAAATAGTATGTGTGTGTGCATGCAGACCTTCTGGGTGGTAGATCGGGACTATCTTCACATATTGAGGCCACACAACTGTCACACCTGTTCAAATCACAGACGGGAGAATAAAAAGCCTTCTCTTTCTCTTATCCCAGCCCCCAAGCCTCTCCCACTCTCTTTTCTCTTTCTGTTTAAACCACAACTGAGATCTGCAGATCACTATCTGTCTGTCTGTAGACATAGACATTCAAGTGAGATAGCAGAGGCCTCACATTTAACTGGTAGTTAAATGTCACTCACCAGTGACATGAAAAGCTTATCTTAGTTACATAGCAGGATTCTAGCAAGGGTCCTGAGTGACATGCATCACCACCGTGAATCATCATGTGGAAAATCAGATGGTTTCATTTATTATACTGTATGCCGCAATTTCCATACCTGGAGGGAGTGACAACAACCACCACCTAAGAGTCTTTCCAGTCCTCCCATTAGAGTCTTTTCTCTTTGTGACATGAGCACTGCAAAAAGTCTGTTTATATTCTTGTCACTAGAACCTGGGTGTCTGTGAGCCAGTTATAAACGCAACAGTCGGACAGAGCTGCAGATCAACGGCTCTGACGACGTTGGTTTATTTAAATAAGCCAGACGCTGACACCTAGTTTGATTTGATTAGCCCAGTGCTTCTCAATTATTTTCTGTTACGCCCCCCCTGGCTAGAAGAAAACAATTTGCGCCCCCCCCCCCACTCTCGCCGCGACTATAAATAATATCAATTGTCTGTAAAGTTGTTAAGTACACCTCTGCAAAACATTTTATCCTTATTATCTTTGTTAAAGAAAACAAAAGAAGAAAAAAGAAATATACAGTAGTTCAATTTATGACAAAGAATAATTTTATCAACATTATTTTTTAATCTATAACAAAAGTTTTAAGTGCATCAATTTGCCTGAAATTAAAAAGCCTTGTTTAAAATAAAGATTTTTGGCCAACTTATTGCACCATTTGATACTGAAAAATAAAATTAAATAAAATCAATAAATAATAAAAAAAAATTCAAATTTAGTTCAGCACAATATATAAAACACCTTAACCTACTAAACAAAAATTAACAAGAGCCAGTATAGTCACAGACTGCAACATCCCGCGACACCCTGAATTCAAAATTTTACCTTGACCTACTTCTTCTTTCAGCTTTTCCCTTCAGGGGTCGCCACAGCGAATCAGTGGCCTCCATCTAACCCTGTCTTCAGCATCCTCTCACCCCAACTACCTTCATGTCCTCTTTCACTACATCCATAAACCTCCTCTTTGGTCTTCCTCTAGGCCTCCTGCCTGGCAGTTCAAAACTCAGCATCCTTCTACCAATATATTCACTATCTCTCCTCTGGACATGTCCAAACCATCTCAGTCTGGCCTCTCTGACTTTATCTCCAAAACCTCTAACATGTGCTGTCCCTCTGATGTACTCATTCCTGATCCTATCCTTCCTGGTCACTTCCAAAGAGAACCTCAGTATCTTCATCTCTGCTACCTCCAGCTCTGTCTCCTGTCTTTTCCTCAGTGACACTGTCTCTAGACCAAACAACATCACTGGTCTCACCACAGTTTTGTACATCTTTCCTTTCATTTTAGCTGAAAGTCTTCGATCACACATCACACCTGACACTTTTCTCCACCCCATTCCATCCTGTCTCTACACGCTTCTTCACCTCTTTTCCACACTCTCCATTGTTTCATCAGTGAGAGCGCCACTGCTAACTACTTTGGTGGATGCGCAATTACACTTCATTCTAGTACAGCAAAAAAACCATCTTCCTCAGGGTCAAACGCGCTGGCATCAGCGCTATTTGAGAAACCCTGGATTAGCCAAAGGCTACGAATAAGCGTTGACCCGTGTTGACTTGGGCCTCCAGTCACACCTGGCTCAGGTTTCCATACATTTGTTGTGAAATATGTGAAGAAGGTCCACAAACTGTCACTGGTTAAGAACTAGCTCTTGTGAGATAAAAGCTTTTGCCAACAACACTGAATATCTGAGTCAGTAAGAAACTAGTTAATGTAGAAGAAAATTGCTCTTATTTCTTAAGGCCATGTTTAAATCAGGATAGTTCACAAAAGAATCCCACTCCTCCTTCATGTGTTGTTTAATCTTGAAGTATATGAATTACCGATTTTTTAGAACATTCCTCTTTAACTGAGAAATAGCAGAATACTTAAACTCGAGGGTGGATGCCTTTACTGGTTTGGATTAACAGTGACCACACTAACACCACTCATTGGAGAAGCAGGCAGAGATTATTAGGATCAGAGGTGTTTGTTTGTTCCTTAGAATCTCAAAAAGCAGCATTGTTAAGATTTAATATCTTCATTTTCCCCACATGAATCTCTTCCTGACTTGAGCAGCTGACTGACAGCCAACTGCTTCGAAGATTTGAATTTGGACCTATTGTTGGTGATGTCTCGAAAATAACAAGGTGGCACACACAGCTGAAAATGGTCTCACATGAGGTTAGTGTGATTTATTATGCTTTACTTATTTGATTCCATATCATCAGGCCATTCAGTGTCCACATATCGCACAACACTTCGAAACATAGTCACGACCTGGAAGGAGACATAACTTCCATTTTTAAATTTCAGAAATTACCTCATCGGACTTTCTGGATTTGGTGTGAGCATTTTTGATTGACATTAACCAAACAATGAGACAACTTTCCTCACATTGAAACTGAAATGTTTGTCGAGTTCGTCCTGCTTCAAACCAGAAACCTGTCATATAAAACAAACATAGCTGTTCTAATTTAACCTACAAAGTGTGTGTTCGTGTGGGATCCAATCACTCATTAGGGTGTTATCCTCAGAGTAACTGTAACTATTACTTAAAAGTTGTATTTAAAAAATACTTTGTATCCAAGGCGTTTGATAAAATACTTAGGTGACACAACAGGCAAACAACTACATTATGGAAGGAACAGAGTCCCCCCCGTTGTTACGGCAACAGGCTGAGGAGGTCTCTAAAACTGAAAAAGAAGAACAACTCCCCTCTTCATTTGGAAATTGCACACCATTTGCCCCTCATTCCTATCCAGTTACCCGGGCAACTGTTAGCTATAATTTGGGTTAATTCTGTGGCTTCTGGGTCCTTCCATTCCCCATTGTGCCCCAGCATAAAAGAGATATAACACAGATGAGCACACAGACACACGCACACACAAAGTTTCTAATTCAGTCACATGAACAGTAAAAGAGCTCAATCCTCATTTTATGTGCCTCTATTCCCAAGGCTAAATTTATTCCTAAAACCTTACATAGGTGTAGGAGTGACTGAACAATGGAATTCTTGACAAAGGTACATAATTGTTGAAAAAGGGTGCATTGCATCCAAGTTTTGCACAAAATGACACTTGTCCTCTTTGACCCCACCTTGAAGTTGGGGTGGTTTGCTGTTTTCTTCCTTTCAGAACAAAAGGATTGGAAAATTATGTGTTTGCCCATGGGGTAAATATTGAAAGAGCAGAGATATAAACGTATGCGAGAAAGGCCTCTCCGAGCTGCCTTCTTCTCTGTTGCGTTGCCAAAGGTCTGTGCGTCACTTAATCCATTGTTTAGTGTAGAGAGGTCTCAGTAAGCAAGCGGCTGCCTCCCCGCTCCAGCTGTAGTCTCTCTGCTGTTTATGTTTGCAGGGCCCTTCGCCTTGAAGTGAGGCTACACAAGCAAAGCCTCGCCACATGCAAGCACTGGTCTGTCAGAGCAGTCACTCGCCTTTTCTTTCCACCCATCTCCCATGTGAAACCTTTCCTTTGTTTCTTCCCTATCTTCCATTCCCTTTAAAGCCTTCTATTGCTGTTACTCTTCCTCCAACTTGCTTGCTTTCCATTGCTGATGGTGTAGCCTGTCCCTAGCACCCGACCCTTTCCAAGAAGATGAAGTGGCTGGAATTAACTTCTTGACTTACAAAGACCTCCATCCCAAGAAGAGAAGTAATAGGTATTTTTACTCAAGTGGGAAATAATTTCCCCTGGACCTCCTCTGTGAGAATGAAGCTATGCGTCTTCAGCAGCAGAATTTGAGAGACAAGGTGGTAATCATGCCACAGGAATATTTCAGCTTGTATAAATATTCTAATATTTATACTGGTGTTTAATACTGACAAGCACAGCACATTGAAGGAATGGAAACAAATCACAGACAAAAACCACTCATGGAATTATAGATTAATAAATGCATGGTGTAAGTAACTGGCTTTTTGGATTTTATAGATTTTTACAAATGCGCTCATTTTTTGGTGGGGGTGGAAACATGAGGGAATTGTTTTATAGATTTTATTTTAAACTGGTTTGTGTGCATGAATTCCAGTCTTAGACCAAACCCCCAGGCCATCCTGAGAAGCTATTGGTGAACCAGGTTTGGGTGCGTGGTGTGTTTCCATGTGTCTGAAGGTTAGTGGTCCTGACCTTGGCTCCTGGGTGGGCTGCTGTGGCTGTGTGCTTGTCTTGGATCATCTCAGGACCCTTCTGTTCACTGAAACAACAAGCAAGCAATGGTCAGGGAGGAGAGAGGAGTCACACAGGGAGTATCATCAAAGGCATCACCTCTCAAACACACACACACACACACACACACAGAGCCTTGACCACCCACATCAGCGATGGTCACCCAGCAAAATAAAAGGAATGACTTTCCTTTGACCCTCTTCTTAATAAAGGTCTCATCTGCTAGAGGAGTTAAAAATCATTAGATCAGTTTAACTTAATATTTGTGCTAAAATATGATCCCACTGATGGTGAAAACATTAACATTCGAGAAGCTCTCCCACACCAAAGCCCTGCAGAGGAAGCGCTCTTCTCTGGCTACCCAAAATCTGCTATTTTGACAGTGACACTTAAACAGATTGGAGAACCTCATTTGATGTTTAAGATATTTTGATACTGTTAAATTAAAAGGTGTCATCAGTGGGCCTACCACTAAATTGCAATTCACCTTAGGTGAAGAAAGTCCCTGCTGTGACCACAGCTTGAAGGAGGTGCAACTATGAGAGAATTCCAGAACTTGTTCTGGAAATTCCCACTGGTGTGAAGAGCTGTGTCAAATCAATCTCATTGCTTACATTACACATTTTTGACAAGAAATTGTGGCTGGTTGTGACAGACTTGCTGCTTACTTTTGTACTCTAAATCTATGCAACTAAATATACACATATATAATTTGTTCTCCTCTGAATAACTTTGCTGTCATTCCATACACCATCTGCCTTGTACAATGATTTTCCATGTGTAAAGATTCATCATTTAGTGTCTGTGCAGCGCAGGGACTGTTTTTGATCATTTACAGGCTCATAAATCCAACATGACCTGACCTGTGTGTGTGTGTGTGTGTGTGTGTGTGTGTGTGTGTGTGTGTGCGCGTGCGCGCGTGAGTGAATGAGTGAGTGTGTGTTTCTTGTTCAGATCCTGTACATTCGTATATGTTTCCTGCCCTCTAGTGGCAAGCTTTAGTACTGCCATAATTACAGGACACGCTCGTCATGGAAGTGGAAACCATCTCAGGTCTGTGTGTGTAAAGGGTGACATCTGCTGTGGACGAGACAGAGATGTGATTGAAATTTTAAGAAGTACAAATACTACAATACAATACAATAAAATACATAAAAATTATCCATCAGAGATGCATTACTAGTTTATGTCAGCATCACCTTTGTGTATTTTTTTCCATCATCTCACAACACTTCAGATGTTGCCATTTCCCATAACAACACTCTGTCTTCAGATCCTTGCTTCATGTAAAGGCATAAAGATTACTTAGTGGAAAGGAAACTGTTCCTAGATTTCCAAAATATAAGAACAGTGTTAATCATGTTGTCATCTACCCCTGTCCACTCAAACACTCATTAAAACAGACGGAGTCACAAATGTTCCCATTCATCACAACCTGACACAATAGTGGGTCAACTTGACCCAGTGTAAATAACAAACGTAAGTATTGCACTTTAATTTCACTGACCCTTCATTAGTTTAAAACCATTGAGGTCATGCAAAGTGTTATTTTAAATGAAACTTTTCCAAATGAAAAATGTTGTCTGAGAGTCACTGTAAAACATACAAAATGTGTGAGAATCTGCTTTTGTGTTTGCGAGCCTATAAAGAAGAAATAAAAATAAAAATTCATCTTTGGTAATTAAACAGTGACAGATCAACATTCATTATTATTTTTTTCAATATACATGAATGGTGGGCAGCATGGTGGTGCAACGGGTAGCACTGTTTCCTCAGAGCAAGATTCATGTTTCAATTTTGTTCTTTTCAGAGTATGCATGTTCTCCCTGTGTTTGCATGGGTTTTCTCGGGGTTCTCCACCTTCTTCCCACCTCCAAAAACATGCAGCTTAGGTAAACTGGCCTCATCAAAATTGTCTCTAGATATGAGTGTAAGCATGCATTGTGGTTTGTCTTTCATGTGGCCCAGCAATGAACTGGCGTCTCATCCCAGATGTACCCTGCCTCTCGCCTATAGCCAGTTGAGCTGACAGTCATTGAAAATTGATGGATGAATGAATACAAGGATGCTCAAATTTATTTGGAAATTAAAATTCATAAATTATAGAACTCTTATATTGATATGAAGCCCTTGAAGCTGATGATCTATCACATATTTCAAATAACTATGCGTTCAAGTGCCTACAATATTATTAAAAACTTGCATTTATAATAATTTTAAATTGTCCTTATTAGTGTTCATGCAGATTCATACAGTAAGAGCTTATCTATAGTTCTTTTGCAGTGTAATTGTTGTCAAAGTATTCTGTTGAATACAGGTAAGTATCAACTGACTGTTTTTGAGCAGATGAGTCATTTGTTGCCTGTTTTCAGCCAGGCCAGAAAAAAATATTCGAGGTCAGTCTGACCTCTCTATTCTCTCTCTCAAAAAACATTTTTTCCTATTTCCTGCACTATTTCTCATGGGGAGGATCAATCATCACAACTGCCTAAACAGCTCAGTTACACCATCATTAGCAGCTCTTTTAGGTCAAATATCTTACTAACAGACTCATTCAAATGGCTGTGTGTGGCTGCTTCTGCATGTGCGTATGCACAAATAACTAAATGTTTGTACATGCTTCAGACACTGTACATCATCCTGTAAACAGCAGGCCATCAAACTGAGGTCTCCAGTCACTTGTCATTCCTCAGGAACCATGTAGAAGCTCATCAATCCTCTTCCGCCCCCAACCGGTTTTATGGAACACAGAAAAGTGACTGACACCTGATGTCGTCTGGTGTACTCATCTTATGAAATGTTTTTTCCATCTCTGAGGACTCGGGTAATAACAGTTACAGCTGTGTTTGTGTGTCTTACAACATGATGTGTATACATGGGCAAATAACAGAACAGAACAGTTCCTACAGTTCAGCAGAAAAGGTGCCAAACTCATTATCACTCATTTTTTTCTTGACAAGATTCATGAGAGTGGAGAACTTCACACACACACACACACACGCACGCATGCACACGCACACACACACACACACACACACACACACACACAGAAGCCTAAATAATATCAGGTAACACACTTTTTGAGGTCTTCATAACCGTATACATCCACACAGCCAACACTATGAGGGTTTTTGTACTTACATTTTACATAGGATCTCAATTACTGTGCTAATTGATGGCTTAGAAATTAAAGTACTTGATTTAATAATAACAGACGCTGGATGTCTGATCTCCCCGCCCATATATTTGAATATGCTCACTTGAAAAAGTCTCACGCTGTCACCAACTCCACCCACTACCTGTCAATCGAGCGCCCAAACCAATCAAGGCGCTCAACCAATCACGATGCATCTGCCAGAAGGAATAATGTGAACAATATGGCGTAAGGCATCTGCTATGTTAGGAGAAGAAATAACTATAAATGGATTTCCAGATAAAATAATTTTAGAGTGTCATAACTGTTCTAACAATTTTCATGTTTTTGAGCAGAAAGTCCAAACAGCAGGAACGACACAGAAAACTGCAACAAATTCTGAGTGAAACTAGCTGGCTAGCACCAACAGTTTATCCAGCTATGGTTTCCGTTTGGAATGGAACAATCGGTGTAGTATCCAAAATGCTCCTCGTGCATCTGACAAAAATGCCCACCCAGCGCAATCCATGATTTGCCAACACAAAGTCGTTATGTCTTCATGTTGATTTTTGACTACGTTGGGTGCACTTGGTTTATAATACCAATACATTTGTTTTCATATGTTTGGTATGAATCTGATTTTATTGTTTTATCGTAGAATTTCCCCGGGTTCCCGCTAGTTTGGTTATAAAATTATAGCTATAGCTTTATACAGTTGGACATATTGTTGCGATCCATTAACCCAGCACATACCAAGGAGATCGAACAAAATAAAGATAAACCAAAACTGCTGAAAAGAACATTTGTTTCTTGAACCACATAAGGAACCAACTCAATCTAAAGAGTTTAGGAGTGTCTAGGGGATGCCTCTTCTAGATCTAACTAAATGCTGGTGGGCCAACCAACGTTAACAAAAGCAAGGGAGCCACCACTGTCCAGCCCACATAGGGCTGGTAGAACACGGTTCTCCCCTCTACCCTTACAGAAACCAACTAAACCCTAAACAACAGAAATAAATACACAAAAACTGGACCACTGAAAACAACCAGAAAAACAAAGGAGGGGGAAATACAAAAACTCATTAGGCCAGACACCATCCGCACTAAAGTCTTCATTTCTGCAATCCAGAATGAGAAGAGAGAGAGAAAGAACAGAGTCCCTCTACCTTGCTAGAGGTACAGTATGTCAACAATCAAGAAGAGCTTCGTTTTCCTGAGCAAACTCAACAAAAGTCTGATACCCCTGCTTCTTCAACCTATAGGTCTGACAAAAGCCTTAGACACTAGCTTATTTGCTCCAAGGACAGCAGCTTTTAGCCTAATTACCCTATGGCTACCTTCTGGTGAAGGAGATGAGCAAACCCTCTACACTTTACCACTCAAAACACATTGCAGCAAAAATGTGCACACATTTTTAAGCCACTTCATTGTAGATGCTACGTATTCAAACAAGATAACGTATTTTTCCACGTTCTTCTCATTAAAAGGAGGACCCAAGTGAATGTTTTTACTCGCATCAATGTCTGTGAATCTCCCAGTAACTGGAAAAGCTGCACCAAGCACTAATTCATGAATTGGGGACCTTGTTTGCTGCTCAACCTTTTTAGTTTTACGGTCATTGATAAAGTACAACAAGTTCTCTATCCACTGAGTTAGCCTACAATATTGATTTTTTTTTGCCAGCCTTAAAACAACTATCTCATAATGATCAGCAATTAACGACAGATTAGCCGTAGTACACTGACCAAACATCTTTAAAAATAGAAAGTCAAAATAGTCAGTGAACATTAACTCTATCTTGAATGTCCTACCAACTCAGCCTACTCAAACTGTGTCCACAAAGTTACCAAACATACAAAATGGCAGCACGTAGTACCAAAGCCCAGATCCACAAACTACTAAAACATCCTGAAATAGGAGCACACTGCCCTGAGCCACCAAATCCAGATTCCACAAAAGACATTGGAAAATTGAAATACTATACTCACTACTTAAACTCTGTCCAAAGATCAGAATCTGTTCATGATGGTTTATGCAACATCAAATGATGCGATGATGTTATGGCCAGAGTCCAGATTCAGGTATGGAGTGCCATTTATTTCAATGATAATTGATGGGAATTAATCATTGAAACAGTAGTGACAACCGTGCATTTCACTCTCTAACAGGGTGGATATAAGATTGCCATTCCCAACAAGTTGTGCCTTCCTGCCACTATTTTGTGCAACAGTGTCCATGATGACTGTGAATGTCCTTGAGCGGCCCAGCCAGAGCCCAGACTTGAATCTGATTGAACATCTCTGGAGAGATCTGATAAAGGCTGTGCACTGATGCTTCCCGTCCAACCTGATTGATCTTGAGAAGTGCTGCAAAGAGGAATGGGACAAGCTTCCATCTATCTATAATCGTCTTGTATACAGCCACTTTTCCACTCTGCAGGTCATAGGTGGTGCTGGAGCCTATCCTACATGACTATGGGCATGAGATGGGATAAGCTCCGGACAAATTGGCAGCACATCACGGGCATACCAAGCTTGAGGTATATTCAAAAAGTATTGAGCTTTGCTCAATACTTTTTGAATGTATTGTGAATGTATTGTGAATGTTTATCTTTTTTCATTTATTTTTATTATTTTTTTCTTGGACATATTACAACAGACTTCACACCTTCATTACTTTTGCAACAACAGCAACAACATCTGAAAAAAAGGGCTGACGGCTTAAAGACATTTGGGTTGTGAAATACCCGTCGCCAGCTTCAAAAAAAATTTTAAACACTTCTCTCATCACAATAAGTTTTCAACCAATTCATATATTGAATTTTGACATTCATTGAGGCACATTATTGTTTCAACCATCCATTTATGTCAATGTGATGTCTTACTTTTTTATTTTTACAAAATTTACACAAAAAAACCCCCATTGTTTTCAATTGTCTTTATTGGGTGTGCAGAATTTTGAGAGAAGAAAATTTATTTATTCCATTTTGGAAAATGTGTAAAAAGTAAAGTACTGTGTATACCTTCCACATGAACTGCATAATGAGATTCTTGTTTGTAATGCATTAAACTATAGCATCCCTGCTAAAATATATCATTTAATAGACACATTAAAAACACTGAAAAGATCACTGTACAGTACATGATACAGGTGTAACAAATAAAGTGAGTTTTTATGATAAAAAGAAAATGTATAGAGGGATAAACACAGAAAAAATATACAATAAAAATACAAAAAAACATGCGTACAACTGTATGAAAACTAATACTAGTAGCTCAGTTTGTCAACAGTATTTCCATAATTATAATTTATCATGTGTTAAATATTCAAGCCAGACGGTTTTATATTGCTGTTCACCGCTATTTACTGTTTTCAAAAGCTGCACTCCCTCTGTGCTACTTTCCTCTTGACATAGTCTTGTAGGCTGTACAGCAAGGGCTCTGCATAGAGAATCTTCAGAGGGATGAGCTGAAGTAGCCAACCCTGAATGGAAATGCACGCACACACACATACACGCACACAACCACAGGAATACATAAGTCTCTAACATGCAACCGCTCATTATTTGGCCCCATCAGATGCTTGTGTCATTGAGTCCTACCATGACTATATGACAGATGCTGCCGTGGGTCTTATCTCCCGCTCTGATGTACTGCAGGGAGCTTTTGACAAAGTCTTCTGGGGTCAGAGTCACCATGTTAGTTTCCTGGTAAGCTGTCATTCGAGTGGAGACACCAAATGGAGCCACTGCCTGAGAAAATATGATGAATCAAGACAATCACTTTGAAGTCTTTCGCCCTTCTTTGATTTACAGATCTGCAGATGGAGATTAGATAAGAATTAGAGTACCTGTATAATAATCCCTTTACTTTTGTATTCAGCCTGAAGACCTTGAGAAAATCTTTCTACAAACACCTACAGTGATACAAATTGGAACATGAATTATCTTGTGGTGCGACTTAAAGGTACACATACTGCTGTACTTACCTTAGAGGCAGCATACAGGGTGTACATGGGGAACGGGAGGGAGGCGGTTCCAGATGAGACATTCACAATCACCCCTTTTCTCCTGCAGCAGCACAGGGAAACAGTTGTGGTCTTACACTTGTGGCTAGAATCTAAATCGGAAACATCATGTTGTGATTTTTTTTTTACATCCTATAACAATTATTGCTAATGAAGACAATATGAGTAACTAACCTATTCTCCATTCTTGGAAGAACTATTTTGCACATCTGAAAGATTAAAATAAAGTCAGAATGAATGGTCAAAATTTATCTGATCAAATATTGATCACATAAAATATGGAATGTATATAATGCATTAATACAATACAGGAATGAAATACAACTATATAGAATGTGTAAGTCATTATATGGAATTTATTGTGTTTCATCCGACACACTTTTCTGAACGAGAATTTCCTGAAATTACAAACCGAAGTTCTCTTACCTTGGCCACAGTTTTTACATTGCAGTTTATCACCTTTAAAATTGTCTGAAAGAACAAAATGAAAACTGTTGTGATATTCAAGAAAAATGAACAAGGTAGGTGGAGTTGTTTTAGGAATATTTAAACCTGTGTGTGTGTGTGTGTGTGTGTGTGTGTGTGTGTGTGTGTGTGTGTGTGTGTGTGTGTGTGTGTGTGTGTGTGTGTGTGTGTTTGTGGAGGGGGCATGTATTGCACACACATGCCTTAATTCACACATGCACGCAGATGATGCAACAAAAATGCATGGCAATAGTTGCACATTATTTCACTGACTCTCACGTGGAGACACCATGCCAAGAAATGCAGTAGAAGACACCCAGTAAGTTGTTACACAACACAGATGTTAACAATTTAGGCCTGAAAATTCTTACAGATGCTGTTCTATATTATGAGGAGGTAAATATGTTGTGGGGCGAAACTCTGAATGTAAACACAGCATTAGCTCTCAAATAAAAATGGCACTGACCTGATCTAGCTCTGCAGTCTCAAGGAATTTACAGGGGATCATGCTGGGCAGCATGCCAACATTATTGACTGGGGTAGAATAGAAGAAGGTCAATTGTCAAAGAAGAAGATACTGCATATCCGATAAACAATTTTTTCTTGAGTTTGTTGTAGCCATTCATATTTCATAGATTATGTGAAATAAATAAAATAATCCAACCTAAAACCCCTATGTTGAGGTCTTTAAGCTGATTCTCAATGTCACTGAAGACATTTTCCGTGATGAAATCTGTTACTATTACTTTCACCTTCTTCCCTGTAGTGTCATCTAAGAAGAATGAAAAATTGGGGTGAGTTATGTACTGTTAAAAGAGGAATCTCACAATGATAAAGAGAATATTTGTGATAATCAGTTTTGTAGCATAGTGACAATAAATTAGGCAAAAAAAAAGTTTACTTATTTCCTTGGCCACCTGGTCCAGTTTGGCTTTGGTTCTACTCATGAGTACAACGTTCAATCCTTGCTCAGCCATCTGAATCAAGTGCAGTGGTTGGTCGCAGAATTGCCAAAGACAGGGATTAGTGGATGTGCATCAAATAAAAAAGTAAATATAATCTGCAGAGAGAGCTGGACAGGGCTTCACAGTCTTGGTAAAACATTATGACATGGAGCAAATTATTTACAGTACATTTGAATGTGTTCTCACTTAAGTTTTAATATATAAAAGTGTCAAGTTCAAAAATACATAAATGAGTGATTAAAACAATTGCACTTACTGCGAATGCATATGCCCTCCCTATTCCTTCCGATGCACCCGTCACCACTAAAAGAGGGATGCAGAGATCTGTGTTATAGTTTCCTTCATAACATTCTCTTTCAAACACACTATGAATCATTGATACCGTTCTCTTTACATGCCCATCCCATCCTGTTGGGTTTACACCATGCCCAACCCATCCTGTTCTTACAGGCTGTACAGTGTGTTCCCCTGTTCTGATAAAAAAATTTTGGGACAAACAGGAAGCGCTTGTTTGTAAGTGATCTCCCCCAAAAATCAAAGGCTCTTGTACTCATGATTATGAAGCAATGGGCATCAATATCAGTGTGATTGGTGTCTGGCTTTCCAGGTTGGACAGTTAAGGTTAAATAAAGCTCAAATGCAAGCAACAATTTAGTTTTTCTTTGTCTTATAAATGAGTGTTAATGCCTTTACTTTTACCTAGTGAAAGAATGAACAGGATGTCTGTCTTTCATTTTCTCTGAAAAGCTGAAAAATAATTTGTTTCACTGGAAGATGATTCTTAGTGCGGGGTGTTCCTCACTTCAGCAACAAAGCTTTGTGAGATCAGAAACCTGTAAAATGAAGGAAACTACAAATCAATAATCCTACAAACTTTTGTGTTGAGGTTGTAATAGTCTATAGACAAGGTTGTGGTTGGAAGCTACAATAATGAATAAGTATTATGAATAATATCAAAATATTTGGTAACTCTGACATTGCATCTCCAGTTCTTGTTCATCACAGTAGTTCTGTTGTCCCCATTAAACCTGCTCCATGCTCTGAAGCAGTTTGTAGCTGATTTATGAAGTCATTGCAGTGATGCTAAGCACACACAGTAAAAATCAATCAAATGTGTGTTCCATACATTTGTGCCATACATTTTTCAATGTTTTTATTCAAGAATTTAACGATATATTGATTAAAAACACAAAAGAAATGCCATGCATAAACAATCGATCCTGACACAGGTATTTCTACAAATGCAAATATAATACAATCAAAGGCAATGGTGCACACATGCATCATCATAGACAGCTGATTTCATATACTTTTTACATTCATATATATTTTTGCATTTGTTGACCCACATACCACTTTTGTTCTCAGGAAACTTGAACTTGGAAAAAAACAATTGTGTGAAACTGCATTTGTGCAGATGTGGATTCAGCGTTCCAGGGCAGAAATTAACACTGAGGGACAGGGTTTGTGCAACCTAGAACAGACTGTTCTGATGGCTGTTTTTCTCCACTGTGCTGGAATGGAATGAAAGTGGATTTTGGAAAGAAAGGACAGATCAGCCCAGTATACTCTGCTTTTTTATACGAGGCCCCTTTAATGACTGTGGGAGCCTGAATAACCTCTTCAGTAGATGCCAAAAGATTTTTTTTTGTAGGTTGATGAAACCTTTCTGGGACCTGTGGAGGAATGTGTGTGTGTGTGTGTGTGTGTGTGTGTGTGTGTGTGTGTGTGTGTGTGTGTGTGTGTGTGTGTGTGTGTGTGTGTGCGTGTGTGTGCGTGTGTGTGCGTGTGTGTGTGTGTGTGTAATTACTGTGCCACGGTCTGTGAGGTGAGCCAGCGCTGACCACAGCATATGTGCCCCCAATTGTGTTAAGATTAAAATGCACTAACACTGTTCTCAAGTTCACATGGTTACATGGTTTTATCGACACCAGCTGAAGTGCTGGTATAGACTTACTTATCATCATTTTTTTGTCATGTCATCACTACAATTACTTGACAGTAGAATTTTCAATGACGTACAGCAATTTTTTGTGCACCAGGAATGGATTGGCAGGAACATTCTACAGGTAGACTAAACCGAATTTTCTGTAATTTAAATAATGCAGTAATTAAAGCACTTCATCCACAGGTATGAATAAGTAACTCTAGGTTCAAAGATTAAACAAGTACAGTTCAATCTTTACAACAGGGAATATTGTGAATTAAGTTTGAAACTCTTTGCTTGTAGTTACCAATTGTTTGTAATGCATATTTGGGGTGGAGAGTGCATGCCCAGACATATGTTGACATCTAAGCTCTAACACTACTGCCTATGCTACTACTTATGCTACTACTTGTGCAAATACTTACATACAGTACACATCAATAACAGTTATATAAACACACAAATTGTGTAGTACTGTATAAAAATCCTGAGTGTTGCTATTGATATTTGTCTCATCAATCAAAATCATAGCGGTAGTCAGCCACATATGGTGTACAGTAACATACATTACAGTCCACACATGCATAAACAAAGAAATACATGCACACAAATCTCACCTGCCCACTCTCCCATAGAGGTAAAAAAGGACTTTGACACTGGAAAGCATATTTTTGGGAAAAGTATCCTACTGAAAAGCAGCAGTTTCCCACCAAAATAAACAATAACAGCAGTACCAAGAGAAATGAAAAACAATTCCATTAAATCCATGTTTGTCCAGCACAAAACAAATTTCAACTTTCTGTCTCCTCAAAGTCTCTTCAACAGTTTTTCACTAAAAATAAAGAATGACGGAAAAAGGGATTAGCTGTGCCAGAGGACACTCCCATTTCAACACTCATGCACACACATGCAGGCTCTTACTCTACCTCCAACTTGCGTAGAAAAACATACAGTGCATGTTGTATCGAAGCATATCACTATTCAGCTCCAAGTAAGACATATTTTCTTTATAAAAATATGTCTTATAACTTTTTATAACTTTTTATAACTTAAAAACTTTTCTATCACAATTTTTCATATTTTCAATTTTTTCATAATGTTCACGAGCATCATCAAAAAAAATCCCATATCTTAAAAGATACAGTTGTACAAAGAAGTCAGGTCAAATACCTTGTTCATTCTTCAGATATCTCTTGACCCAAAGAATGTGCGTTTTACACTTGAATATCAATAACTTCTCATATTCTGCAATTCTATTCATCTAAACCAAAAGCTGTTTCCTGGACCTCATCCCAAAAAGTTTGCACTTCCCTGTTAGATATGATAAGTCTGCCCTTATTAACAGGCTCTGTACAACAGTCCCTCAAACTGGCTGCAATTAAAACTCTCCCTCATAAGTGAAGCAGTGGGGCTTTGGTTTGAGTTCAGTAGCACAGAGAGGGAGAGAGAGAGCGAGAGAGAGGGAGAGAGAGAGAGAAAGAGAGAGAGAGAGAGAGAGAGAGAGAGAGAGAGAGAGATAGAGAGAGAGAGAAGGCAGTTTAGTGAAAGGGGGACAAGGAGAGAGAAAGAGCTCATTATCTCGGGGATTTTGTGTTGAATTGATCACTCTCTCACCTTCATAGCGTACTGGACCTGCTGCTGCCATTGAATTCGGAGATAGGAATGACTCATCTGAAAGAAGCTGAAAAGCTTGCAGTTGTGCTTAAGTTTACCATTTTTGCTTTGCAAAAATAAACTCATCAGTGCTGTCACTGACAGGAGCAACTGTGGTGCTGAAGTACCACACAGTGATGAAGATGACAGATGAGCAGGAACACTGAGTGCAGCTGGTACTGGCACTAGCCCAAATGCTCCATGGGTTAAGGCCATGTAATAGGAGCATGACGCAACTGGAGTTCTGGGGGTGCTCCGTCTGCCACTATAGGTCAAGAGAGGGTAGCACTACCTTCCAGCAGCTGCTGATGCATGCAATGGAAAAGTGAGTGCGGCTGGGGGATCCTGCTAGTGAGAAGATGTTGGAACATCTGGTCCTGGAGCATCTCAACAGGGTCCTGTTAATGTCTGGCATCACTGGCCAACAATGGTAAAGCAGTCAACACCTTCAAAGTCTCTCCCTACTACAGGAAGTAGTACAACTTCTCATCCATCCCTCAAGCCCCAACACTCCCTTCCCTGCTTTTCCCTTGCTTTAACCTCAGGTATTTGCTGATCAAATCTCTCTTGTGTTGCTTTCTCCATGATCCAACCCCTGCAGGAGAAATAGAGCCAGGGAAAGAGCGGGAATCATCCTAAGTGTTTTTTGATAATCTGATTGCTTGCTGTTCCTCATATTGCAGTGGACTTAGGGGTCATTGCCGTTGTGATTGGAGACATGAAGAACCAATTTGAAAGGAGATGGAGAACTGGTTGTTGTGTTGGGGTTTATTTTTTTATTACATTTCTTTTTTTAAAATAAAAACTACCACCAAACATCACTGATGCCAAGATTGACAGGTTGCACACATGAGTAGTAGCTAACTGGTACAGCTTTGGTTTGAGCCAGATGATGTAGTTTACTATAGACTTCAGTGTAATTTCCCCTTTCTGTGTAAAATACGTGAGAAACAACAACGACAAAAACAGCAATAAGAATTATATTATTCAATGGCGCTTATTCAGGCTTTCAAGGTTGACTTACAAAAACAAAAAAGAAAAAGAGGAAAAGAAAAAGAAACTACACAATAAACTGGAATAAACACTGGTTGTAAAGCAGTCAAGCTAAAATACAGTCATATCAAAATGTGATTATGAATATGAGGGGTAGGCCGGTCTGAGTGTTTTTGAGACGTGATATGAAGGTGTGGTCCTGATCGGAGGGGCAGAAAGAGTCTCATGGTGGACAAACAGGCAGGAAAAGAGGAGAGGAAGGAAGTACAGCATAGGATGACAAAAGTGAATGGGAAGGTGTCTATCTTCCAAGCTGTTCTATGATGTACGAAAGAACTAGATTATTGAGGACTTTGAAAATCAGACACAGAATTTTAAAACTGATAACAGGAGCCAGCAAAGACGTTGGAGGACAGGGGTAATGTGCTGTGTGGAAGGAGTATTGGGAATGATGCGGGCAACCCATGTTTGGAATATTTTAAGTTTATGGAGGGATTTGTGTGGCAAACCATATTAAAGAGCATTAATAAAAATGTACACAATATGTATAATTCTAATAATGTTACTATACAATATAAATTAAATATTTTCAATACATTTGCAATGAATATCTTCACATTTTCAACTTCACCAATTGTGAATTCAGTTTTATGCTGTATTGCTGCGCCATTAATAACGGTTTAAGTATGGGCAGTTTGTGTAACGCAGAACAATGAATTTTTCGAGAATAAACAGTGAACATAAAAGACTACTGTACTAGTGCTTTATGTCAATCAGCGCTGTCGTGTATAGCGTGACGTGATTTTGAATGCAGGACTTGTCGTGGACTTGAGATTTAACAATGTCATGGTAATTGATTTAACTTTGGCGTCTGATCCGACTGACAGCAGCCGCTTCGCTCATTCAGAAAGACGACGACTATGAAGCGTACCCACAATCCTACGTCATCACCGTGCGCCAGTTGTGTGACTCGCGCCATTCTCAGGAGCGTGTTTCCATCTCTTATTACGTTGTCATTGGCAGAGGCTTGGTGGTTACTGTTGTAGGCACATATTGTGTTTTGCTACCGTCTGTCATTCACGTGAGTCTGATTTCATTTCTTTTTCGAGACCGAATTTCACGAATTCCGTTATTTTGCTCCCAGGATTCTGTCGGCCAGTGGTTTCACGTTGAATAAGTTTAGCTTGTTGGCTAGCCCAAACTTAGCTTTAATGTTTTGGGTATTCATTATTTTTCGCATGTTTCGATGAGGCAGCATGACTGGGATAGGTAATTGTGAGTTAATTAATGGACTTAAATGTAGCCTTGATGGTGCACTTGCTGCTCCCTTCGACCCCTTCGTATTGAGCTTGTTTTGGTTCTCTGCTCTTAAAAAACAGACTAATGTCATGGACTCGTTTGTTATCAGATGTCTGCATTTCATCGTGTCACAATATAATCACTACAACGTGTCTACCCGGTGAAAGGCCCGCCGTTGGACGTAGTGGCACAGTTATATTGTTTTTGACCCACGCAGAGGATAACGTGACTTTAGTTTATCTTGGTCAACATAAATATTGTAGTTAGTATAGGTAACGCCTTTAGCTCACTTTAGCTCAAGACCTTTCGTCTGAATTGGATGACTCGTTGACGTTTGACAACTAAGCTAACGTTAGCTACATTTTAAGGTTTTAATGTTCATATCCTATTTTGTAGCAGATTTGTTGACCAAATAAAATATCCATCAGTTGTTAACAGTATCCACATCTAAGTATGATCAGTTTAAATAGTACAATAAAAGAGATATTGCCAGTTTCCACAAATAGTCTAACAAGTATTTCATTCCTTATGCCAAAAATCTCCAGTACATCCTAGAGTCACCAGACACCAAGTCTAGTCCAGAGGCAAAGCTCTGTCTCTCTGTTTTTTTTTTAGTTTGATAAATGTTAAAAGGTTAGATGTTTCTTTGTTCAGAAAACGCACAGTACTATTGAAAATCTTCTTTACGTGAATCTCTTGGATTTTGTATCAACGTGATTATTTTGTAATTTGACTTTTATGAATAAGCGTGATGTTAAAAATCAAAATCTCTATCTCTCTCTCTCTCTCTCTCTAAAATGTAATAAATAACAAATAACCGACTATTAAATTAGTTGTCAACTAATTATTAACTAATTAAATTGTCAACTAATTTAATAGTCGAGATAATTGTGACTAGTTGACTAATTGTCGCAGCCCTAGTTCATGGATATGTACAACTGCTTGCCGCCGTGCATATCAGACTACTGTAGTTCCCTTGTTCCCTCCACGCCAAGAAGTGTGACATCAACACCCAATAGATTAAGATTTCACATGTCATGTCAAAATAACTCAGCAAATATAAGACTAAGTGAACAGTCTGTGCTGTCTGGAGTTTATGTGGCCTTTTCAGCTTCCCTGTCAACACATCATCTGTAGTCTTTCATCCTTTTATCCACTTCTCTCTGAAGTGCTGGGCAGGTAACAAACAGACAATATATTTATGTGCATGGGGACATTTGTGCACATCAAGACCGCTGATAATTTGTATCAAGTTGAAAGTTAGTGTCAGCAATGTAGACTTTTGGCTTCCTTTAAGAAAACTCTGTCACAACCTGCCTGATGTAAAAGGTTTTGGAGACAAAGTTAGACAGAGTAGACTTCAAATGGTTTGGACACATCCAGAGGAGAGATTGTGAGTATATTGGTTAAAGTGTGGTGAGGGTGAAGCTAGTAGGCAAGAGGGCAAGGGTAAAACCAAAGAGAAAGTAGATGAATTTAGTGTAGGAATACATTAGGGCACTTGACGTTAGAGACGAGGATGCAGAGGATAGGTTGTCATGGAAAAGGATGACTCGCTGTAGGGACCCCTAATGGGACAATCTGGAAGGAAAAGAGGTAGTCCTCTTGTAGGAGTCAAATGGTGTAGGAACTAATTTTGGCCGGGTCAGTTCCTGTCTGGAAGCATTAACCGCTTAGCTCTAAATGTTTTGCTATTTGTAATCAAACAAAAAATTGCCTTGTCAGACCTTCATTTGCCAGGAAGTGCATCAGTGCATCATTCATGTAAGAATGGTGGGATACCTCAGTGGCTTAAAGCTTGGTTTAGCCTCTCCACCCCTCAGGATAAAATTCATGAAGCAGAGGTGCAAATGTAACAGTTACATCACATTACTACGGTATTTTATTTAATTGTAAATTGTCGATTGAAATTTAATAAATAATGACTTGCAAACAATTCAGTTTATGAACAGTGTCAACCAATTGTGTTCGTGGGTTGAGGACTACCTGTATCTACAAACAAGACAATTTAAGAAAAAATGTATTCATGTTTTACAAAATAATTTGAATATATGTATCTTATTTGCATATCTTATTTGCATATGAATACTATTTAGGTTTAAAAATGTTTATATTTTGCATTAAAAACCTCTAAGAAAATTTCTTTTTTTGCTCCACCACAGCACTGCATGCAGTGAAATTTGGTGGATTGAAGTGCCAGCCTTCTGACAGATAGCAGCTTTAACCACGTAAGCCACAGTTGTCCGGCTTAAACTGTTGTGTTCACAACATTGTAAAATCCTTGCAGGAGAGTTATTGCAGTGGATGGAGAACAAGCAATCTCTTGTCCTTCTAAGCCTAAATTTTAAGATTATGCACTTGCGACCTGGCCAATATGTGACAAGAATTACAGGTGCGACATATTGGGCTTTGATCTGACCGGACAGTCTAAAATCTGACAACAGGCCTTTTTTACACAGGGATTTATTGGAATCTACTATATGTACGTAAGCCAGTAAAGAAAAACAACTATTTGCTGAAAAGCTAAAGCTTCACTGGACTATTGCCCTTTCAAGTTAAATAAATGCCCATAATGTATTTAAGATGTGGAACATTAGATTGAAAGGGGTTTTGTTTTCATATTAAAAGTTGATAAGTTTATAAAGTATAGGAACAAAAATGGTTTGTTAGAAAAGTTGACTGAAGGATAAAAAATATAGTGTAAGCTATGAACTTCACTGTAGTATTTGAGTAACTACAAGCTAAACTACATTGCTGTTGTAACTGGAAGGACATAAAGGTAAAGATAGAGTGTCGGATTTGCCTTCAATTTTCCTTGCCACACTAACTTTAGGTTACCTCACATTTTTGTGTTATCGTGCAGTGTTGATCCTCAGTTCATTATTAAGCTGGTGTGGGACTAGTTGAATTGTAGATGGATCACAATCTAGGCAATGAATGAGAAACTGACCCTCTGGCATCCTTGGGGAAGTTGAATCCAGGCAAACATGATTTCAGCTTCTCAGTGTGGTGTTGAACACATAGCACATGAAGAACTCAAGCAGGTGTATCATCACTTTGGATAGTTAATTTTGCATAAAATGAATGAAAGAAAAATCTTCTATATAAAGAATATAGCGTGTAGTTTACATAAAATTTACTAAAAATTTTTTTCCTTTATGCCACAATCATTTCTGATGTTGGAACTGTGCTGGAAATGACCTTCCTCCTAGTAGTGACTTCTAAAACATGCTAGTTGGTTGAATGTTTTAACTTGGAAACATGACTGATTGTAAAGATCTTCTTTTTTCCTTTCGGCTTGTCCCTTCAGGGATCGCCACAGTGAATCAATTGCCTCCATCTAACTCTGTTTTCTGCATCCTCTTCTCTCACACCAACTACCTTCATGTCCTCTTTCACTACATCCATAAACCTCCTCTTTGGTCTTCCTGTAGGCCTCCTGCCTGGCAGTTCAAAACTCAGCATCCTTCTGCCAATATATTCACTGTCTCTCCTCTGGACATGTCCAAACCATCTCAGTCTGGCCTCTCTGACTTTATCTCCAAAACCTCTAACATGTGCTGTCCCTCTGATGTACTCATTCCTGATCCTAACCATCCTGGTCACTCCCAGAGATAACCTCAGCATCTTCATCTCTGCTACCTCCAGCTCTGTAAAGATATCATTACAAAAAACAAGTGTTAAATGAACAAATTCAACTGGAGTTACTGTACTCAGAAAACTGTGACCAGTCACAGCCAACTGTTGGGTTCCCAAAGCTGGAACCTATGCTGGTACAGAGCCGTAAGTTTTATTTACCGTCCCTCACAAAAATGGAGCAAGGCATCAAGAATCCAGGATCTGCAGACATTTACTGAATGACAATAACATATTTTTTGACGTTGTCTTACTTATATGAGTTGTTAACCGAGTCTTAACTTTTATCAGGAGTACTAGAAAAAGTCTCCCTTCAGGTAGTTTGTCACTGCTGAGGACATTATTGCCAGAAAAAAAAATAGAATACAAGATTTTTATTACTGGATGTAAACCTGAACTCTGCAGATTAATCATTAACCGATTGTGTAAAAACTTAACGGCAATACCTGATGCTAAAAACCAAAATACTGGAGTTCTTGTGCATTAAATACACGTCCAGTTGTAGGTTCCATTAAACTTTAAAATAGATAGTGTTCTAATAGTCTTTCTTACTGATTATTTTCTGAATCAATAATTCAAAGACAGTTTATTAAAAAAATTCATCCTGGCCAAAGAGCTGCTGCTGCGTTTTGTTTTTGTGGGGGCCAGAATGCGCATTGTTAAACAGACACACTGGATCACTCTGTTGAAGATTTATATGTGGGCTGTAGATGGCAGCCTTGCTTAGTGGTTTCTTCACAAACGCAACCTCACTTGCACCTCGTATCCTCTGCTGGCCTCACAGGTGACACTTTCTCCACATATCCGGTTGCCGGGCTGAAGAAATTCTTTAATAAGATCATCTTACTCTTTTATGAAAAGAAATTTGACTTATGTCATTGGTATGTTGACTAACAAACAATCAATTTGTTTTGTAGCTTTGTATTTCATGCTTGTGTTGACTGGCATCTTGAGAGATGATTTACTAGTATTGCAAAAACCTCTCTGGGCTAAATAAATAGATAGATGGATATATACTTTATTAATAAATACCTCATAAGGAAGGTTTGTACTTTTGTAGTCCGAGATGTGACAGACATGGTGTTATTCATTTCAAATCAGAAAAACACTTTTGGAGACAACAAACTTTTCTGTCGATATTTCTTTGTCAGTACAGTATATTTGACAGTGATTTGGATAGATCATAAACAGGCAGGACAAAAGTTAACCCCCGACAATGTTTTTTAAAAATTATTTTCTTGTAGATAAACTTAAATGTTTAACTACTGCTTGTTCTTGTCAATGGAGCATATCTGTTTCTTCCTCCCCACCTGTCCCCCTTGTATTCCCCTGCAGTGATATCCAGGTATGGATATGGACGGTGCCAGTTCAGTGGTGCTGCAGGCCTTAACCCAGGCTACTAGTCAGGACACAGCTGTGCTGAAGCCTGCAGAGGAGCAGCTCCGACAGTGGGAGACCCAGCCAGGATTCTACTCTGTCCTTCTGGTGAGAGATGACATGAAATATTTGTAAAAAATACGTTGGAGAAAACCTGTTAAAACCTTAATGATTATAAATATTAACGGATGTCCTGTGTTTCACATAAAATGAGAGCAAGCAGTGAGTTAGTATGGATGAAACTTAGTTCAAACAAATAAGGAAGATGTTACTTTGTAGATAATTTTTATTAAGAGGAAATATATTTCATTCTGACCAACAATAATAGATTAAATCAGATAAATTGGAAGATTGTGTAGCATAGACAGATTGCTTGGTGTTAAAGAAATACAGTACACATATTTTCAGTGGAATAATTTTAGGATTAAATATTTTCCTTTTTTCAAAAGTCACAGATCAGTTGTGTACAAGTCCGTAGTAAAATTCAATAATTTTTAGTTTGTAGTCATCCTCTCTGACCAGCTCTTAGCATTTGATGTATATTCACCACAAAGTCTGTTTGGATTAAAAAAAAAAAAAAAATTTTGGAAAATTGTTTTACTGTCGAGGTGTGGCTTACACAAGAAGATAGATTTAACCTTCAGTTCTGTGCATTCAGTAGAGAAATTGGCTGAGGATGTGTTCTGCCTGGCCAAGCACAAACGTTTATTCCATTCAATGGAAAATGTATTATTTTGTATATATTTACAATGAATACATTGTGGTGAAGATCGATAATGAACTATGATTGGGGGCGGCAGGAGCTCAGTCCACTAAGTCTTGGGCTGGGGACTGGAAGTTGCCAATTCGAAACCTGAGTGGGCCAAAACAAAGGGAAGCAACAACTCAACCCCCAGAGCACCACCGAGGCGCCTGCGAGCAAGCCCCCCCCACTACCTGCTCATTAGGGCACACCTCAAAGTAGCTGCCCATCGCTCTTCCTCCCCCTGTATGTAAATTGCATGCTTACAGGCCCCTGGTGTGTGTGTGTGTGTGTGTGTGTGTGTGTGTGTGTGTATCTAGGGCCTGTACACACACACATACATATGTACGCATGTTTAAAAATTATAGCAAGAGTGAAAAAATAATTTTCCCATGGGGACAGTAAAGTGCGTCTCTTCTCGCTCTTCTCCTATAAATAGTCCTGTCTAAGGCTAAGTATGGCCTAGTAGATATTTTCCAATTAGATGAATGTGGATTATGTTGCAATTTTTTAATCTTCCTGGTAAACCACCCAGGTTACATTTTCAATTACACAAGTAAAGGGGTTTGTCATATATTTGAGTCTGGCTGTGCTCATAAGTCAGACCTTTGTTACGCATTGCAGTGAGAAATTCTAGACGGAGTTTTTAGCTGCTTGCATGTTTCTTTATTATGAAAGGTCCAGCGTGTAAAATTTAGAAGCATCTTGCAGTGAGATTGTGGTTTTCCAGCCTGTCATAATGCAGGAAATACTAAAAGTGCTCTAGTTTTTGGTTTGTCATATTTGGGCTACTTAGAAATACAGTATGGTGCAAAACGGTGGCAGGATTCCCGTATTAGTTTTACCCAGGAGTTAAATCAGCACCACAACAGGTACACAGCAGGAAAGGAGTCTCTTCAGGCCTCATGTAATATCCCTGTCCATCGGAAACATTAATGCTAATTGTCAGCTGTTCATGGTATGGCTACTATCAGTGGCATGTCTACGACAGCAGTGACCACAAGAAGAGTTAGTGTGGAGGACAGTTAATACAGAATGAAAGGGAGATATTTCCTGTTTTTCACCTTTTCATATACGAGGTTAAATATCACAATAACAAAACAGTACCTTATTCTTAGCCTCACAGTTTTTTTCCCTACATTGTTATTGCAGTCCCGAGGCCCTGGAAAAAGATGTGCATCGTAGTGACTGTGTCTGTTTTCACGATTCTTGATAGTTCGTTTTAAAAACAATTAGTCATACGTTGTGGAGGAGATTGTTGTAAGTAGAACTGCAATAGCTGTTGTTTTTAAATCAAGCCTGGGGAACAGGACTGATCGGGAAGTCACTCACTCCAATATCCTTGGGTTGTGCTTCGAGCAAATCAGATGTTCCCATCTCCGAGACCTTCATCTGAAGAATTGCTTCATCTAGTGAAAGCAGGGTTTTTTTTTTCTTCTTTTTTTAACCTCTACAGTCTACTGGCTATCACCTGAAACAGAGGGAGGATGTCTCAAAAAAAGGACAGTGTCACCTGAGGGTTTATGGGAGCTATGCTTTGATATTTTCTGCCCATTCTTCATGGAATCCATCCTCACTGGACTCATATTATTGCCATAATGTATATGTAAAAATGGAAAAGTAACTGGAATTTATGCAGCAGAGATTTTTTTCAATGATTCTTTAAGATAATCCAAGTCCAAGTTCCTAAAACATTTGGGTTATGCTAAATTTCAATTAGCTTCATTTGCTGATAGGGTTCATATAAGTTAAGCAGAGTGATTGATGTAATTTGATTTAGGAGCATTGCATTGGCATACTTTGCCTCTTTGATGCACGGTAGGAGCACTATCGTTAAATTGAATTTCGATGGGGAAAGCTGAATTCAAGTGACACTGATATGTCTCAATGGGTGGATACACAGATTCGAGACAACAAGCAGACTTTGCGCTCAGTTAGTCATTCTGTTAATGCGTCCTGCATCTCCAAGACAGGAAGTCTTGGAGCCATGATGCCGATCTCTGATAACTTTGAGCTGCTCTTTAGGGAGCTCTACCACAGTGACTAGAAGAATAATTTTGATAAAACGGAGAGTTTATCAAAACTTCTGAAGTTTTGCCTGGACTATTAAACTCAAGTGTTCGTATTTCAGACATATCAAATTCTGTGCACAATTTAGATGCATTTTGTCAGAAAAATCAGTTTGCCTTTAAAGTTCTTGACATCATAGGCAATGACATTATCCTCCAGTTGGAGCTGGAGCTCGTTTGTTCAGTCCTGTGTGCCCTGACACACTTTAAGCAAAGTTACATCGCAGCCCCGCTGCATGCAAACTGACTAGTAAGAAGAAAAATCACTCATTCACTGCCCAGCAAGCCAGCAGTGCGACACGAAAAATTAAAGGGTTGGAACGGTGTTCAAATGGAGCCAATTAAGCCAGGGTCCCAGTGACTTGCTGAATATCTGGGTTTACAACCAAGAAGTACCAAAGCAACACTAATGATGTAGTTGATCATCTAAGTCGTTGGAAACAAGTTTCTCATGTAGATTTGAAGCCTTGGGGTCAGATCATATGTCTTTAGTTTGTTGATATGGTCTTACATAACGCGTGTGCTGATAAACGATTCATGTCTTTTTGTTTTCCTTCTGCAGAATATCTTCAATAATCACATGCTGGATGTGAACGTCCGGTGGCTGGCTGTGCTCTATTTCAAAAATGGCATTGACAGATACTGGAGGAGAGTAGCACCCCAGTAAGTATCTGCTTTCTTCTTAACTTGTTTTTGTGCTCTCTTCCCCTGTTCATTTTACTTTCATTGTCTCATTCAATCTATTCATCAGTTTTAATGTCTTTGCCTGTTTTGAAGTCCTTTTTCAGATTTGTAGTAATTTTTTTCTGTGAGGTTTAGATTCACTGCCTTTTATCTTCACAATTGTCTTTTTTTAACCACTTCTCGCTTTTGTCTGGAGATCATCTTCCCTTCTCTTCCCACAGCTTTTCACTTTTTTTTCCTGTCTTTCATTCTGATTATTTATATTATTACGCTATGATTTTATGCTCAATTCATTCTTTGGTGTCTGCTTTTGTCTGGTTGATATTTCGGCTTTGAGTATTCATATTCTACTGCCTGTCCTTGGCTACCTGTCTAGATGGCTTTTGTTCGATTTGAATTGAACATTTGCTCTTAAATTTGCAGGACAGGGGTTTGCTGGATATAATTACTTCTGTCTCAGCACTCCATAGTCACTTTTTGCACACTTCAAATTATTGCTATTCTTTCTTTTTAAAGTTTTGTGCTTTTTACTGAAGTTATTTCATTGTTTTCAGCAATAAACTGAATTTCATTTGCCAGAGTGCTGTGCAAGGGGTTTGGTCTGTGGGTTGTTTATCTGATTTACTTTGGTCCATTGTCATTAATCTAGGGGCTAGATGTGTGGGACAGTACGATGCATGTGGTGTCACTGTACACCACACACACAGAGCAGAACAGAGGACATTACATAGCATTTTTATACAGTTGCTTATCATTCCTGTAATTCAGATTTTATTTCGTCACAAGAATTCATTAACGTAAAATACTGAAATATTTTCAAAATCCAAAAACAAGTGGCTTAAATGTGGAATCCTTTTAAGTGTATTTTTTCATGACTCCACTGAAGGGGTAAAGGTAAAGGTAGTTTTATCGTTCTATGTCTGTTTTCAATAGAACGTGGTCTGCTCTCATCTCAAACTGCTGGACAGAAGTGAATGACATTTCATACAGGCTTTGCTGTTGCTCTAAATGTGTGCATCTTTAATGTTTTCCTCCATGTGCTTATTTTGATTTATTTTTAGCTTCCTTTGAATTTGGACTGGTTTCTGTGTCAACCTCTTCACTATAAGCTATGATGGAGGTTATGGTCTGTCCACATCAGCATAAATTGAGTTTTTCCACTAGCAGGGCCATCTGTCCTTGGGCACACAACTTTTAGTTTCTTTTATATCTACGAGAAACTTTTCAGGTGTAGCTGATATATTCTTTTACGATATTGATGGTTAGTACTAATGGATGTTATTATATCCTTCTTCAAATCGGTGATGTATTGTAATTGTCAGTGTTTGTGTGTGTCCATCCATTAGTCCGTCTGTCCGTTAGTCCACCAAATATATTCGCAACCGTTGCAGATATAAAGATGAAACAAAAAGCACATTACTCTGGCGGCAAAGGAGACGATAATGAGAGGAATACCTTGACCTTGAGAAAACTAGGTCACGGTCAAATTTTAACTTTTGTACACTCAGGAACTGGATAAGATAGAAAGACGAGGGTGAAGGCCAGTGTGAGTAAGACTGTAGAGCTAAAGCTACTGCTTTGATCTATGAAAGTAGGTCAGAGCACTAGCTTTGATCTTTGACCTATGCAAGTAGGTCATGGTAAAATTTTGAATTCAGGGGTGTCGCGAGATGTTGTTGTCTCTGACAGCATTGGTTCTTGTTACTTTTGTTTTCTGCTGCAATAAGTATCAAAGGTTTTTTCTTAATTTTTAATTAAATTTAAATTTAATTTTATATACTTTAGTAAAACCCGAAGGGAAATTAAGAGCACACTGTAGTTAGTCAAATCTAATCACATGCATATGTTAATGTGTACAGGCCCTGAACAAACAAACACACGCAGGGGGCCTGTACGCATGCAGAGGGAGGTAGAGTGGCGGGCAGCTCCTGCTTGGTGCGCCCCAAATGAGCAACTTGTAAGGGGGACGACGCCTTGCTCAAGGGCGCCTCGGCACCTTGGCTTCTGACTAATGCCATGTTTCTGTCATTGACATGGGTTTGCCAGTGTCTCATGCATACAGGTCCAACCCAAAAGGGGTTTACTAGACACCACAAGTTTAAATAAAACAGGTTCAGTTTATAGGCATAGTTCTGTGAAAAGGCTAACAAGCATGATCTTTTGTTTTTGCTGGGGTGTCTTTGTCCGGAAAGTTTTTTCTCTACATTTCATAGCATTGTTTTGAAAAGCCGGAAAATAATGACATCAATATAAACTTTGTCCTGTGTAATGGGTTAGTTAAGAGAACCACTGTAATTGCAAAGAATATACAGTATACTATGAAATTCACTCTGCCTGTGGTGTGAATATATTTTTTTGAATTATGTTCAGAAATCAGAAATCAGAAAAGGTTTTATTGCCAAGTACAGAAAAAATGACTGTCGAGGAACTTGACGCGTTGTCGGTGCATTGAAGGTGGAAGAGAATAATAGAGAATGAGGAATAGGAACAGGAACAGAAGACTATTTACAATTCACACTACGGTGAGTTGAGATATGCTGCATAAGGATGGTGTTTGCAGGCGAAGAGAGGAAGTCCAAACAGTAAACTGTCTTTGCAGACTGGTGAGGGCGGATGGTTACCTGGGGGGGGCATTATTCATGAGGCTGACTGCAGTGGGGAAGAAGCTGTTTTTATGGCGTGAGGTCCTGGTCCGGATGGACCGTAGCCTCTTGCCAGAGGGGAGGGTCTGGAAGAGGTTGTGGCCAGGGTGAGAGGGGTCAGCGGCAATCCTGGCTGCACGTCTGCGGGTCCTTGTGTCGAAAAGTTCCTGGAGATGTGGGAGGCTGCAGCCGATGACCTTCTCCGCAGAATGGATGACACGCTGCAGCTTGGCCTTGTCCCTGGCCGTGGCAGCAGCAAACCACACTGACATGGAGGATGTGAGGATGGACTGAATGGTGGCAGTGTAGAAGTTGACCAGCATCTTCGCAGGGAGGTGAAACTTCTTCAGCTGCTGCAAGAAATACATCCTCTGCTAAGCCTTCCTGGTGAGGGAGCTGATGTTCTGCTCCCATTTGAGCTCCCGGGTGATGGTGGTGCCCAGGAAGCGAAAGGACTCCACGGGGATCGCTGGAGTGTCACAGATGATGACGGGGGGGAGGGCAGGAGGGTCTTTCCTGAAGTCCACTATCATCTCCACTGTTTTGAGGGCGTTGAGCTCCAGGTTGTTCCTGCTGCACCATGATACCAGCCGGTCCAACTCACCTCTGTAGGCCGACTCATCCCCATCAGAGATGAGGCCGATGAGGGTGGTGTCGTCAGCAAACTTCAGGAGTTTGACAGAGTGGTGACCAAATGTGCAGCAGTTAGTGTACAGGGAGAAGAGCAGAGGGGAAAGAACGCAGCCTTGAGGGGATCCAGTGCTGATAGTCCGGGTGTCAGAGACATGCTTCCCCAGCCTCACAAACTGCCGTCTGCCCGTCAGGAAGTTCGTGATCCACCTGCACATGGAGTTGGGCGCGTTCAACTGGGAGAGCTTGTCGTGGAGCAGAGCTGGGACAATTGTATTGAAAGCAGAGCTGAAGTCCACAAACAGAATCCTGCCGTAGGATCCTGGGGAGTCCAGGTGCTGGAGGACAAAGTGTAGCACCATGTTTACAGCATCGTCTACAGATCTGTTGGCTCTGTAGGCGAACTGTAGAGGGTCCAGGAGGTTGCCAGTGATGTCCTTGAGGTAGGACAGGACAAGGCGCTCAAAGGACTTCATGACCACAGATGTCAGAGCAACGGGTCTGTAGTCGTTAAGTCCTGTGATCCTTGCCATTGACTGGGACAATGGCTGAAGTCTTGAAGCACGCTGGTACATGACAGGTCTCCAGTGAGGTGTTGAAGATCTGAGTGAACATCGGAGCCAGCTGGTTGGCGCAGTGCTTCAAGGTGGAGGGAGAGACGGAGTCTGGGCCTGCAGCCTTGCGGTGGTTGAGTCGTTGGAAGAGACTTCTCACCTCTCTTTCTTTGATAAGGAGAGGTGTGGGGAGGTGGGGGGGGGGGTACTGAGGTGTGGGGCTGTGAAGGACCCGATGAGACAGTGGGGGAGGGGATAGGGCTGCTGTCCAGTGGCTGGTCGTTGGTAATGATTGGGGGGTCAGGTCTGTTCCATTGTCTTTCAAAATGACAGTAATAGTCGTTAAGGCTGTTGGCCAGACGTAGGTCGTTGACAGAGTGGGGGGCTCTGGGCTTGTAATTGGTGATAGCTTTGAGCCCTTTCCAGACAGAGGCAGAGTCGTTGGCTGAGAATTGTTCTTCCATTCTCTTACCATATGCAGATTTGGCTCTTTTCACCTCCTTACCAAATCTGTATCTGTCTCTGTCCCCACTTCTGAATGCAGCCTCCTTCTCTGACCTGAGCCTTCTGAGTGTGGCTGTGAACCAGGGTTTGTCGTTGTTGTAGCTAACCCTGGTGCGTGTTGGGATGACGCTGTCCTCACAGAAGGTGATGTAGGACGTCACAGTGTCCGTGTACTCATCCAGGCTGTTGGTGGCAGACCTAAACACATCCCAATCTGTGCAGTCCAAACACTCCTGAAGTTCCCCTACTGCATCACTGGTCCACTTCTTGGATGTCCTTAAAACAGGTTTGCAGAGCTTTAGTTTCTGCTTGTAGGCAGGAATCAGATGCACCATGATGTGGTCGGACTGGCCCAGTGCAGCGCGGGGAATAGCGTGGTACGCACCGCTGATGGTGGAGTAGCAGTGGTCCAGGACGTTCCCTTCTCTGGTGGGGAACTTGATGAGCTGCTTGAACTTTGGGAGGTCTTGGGAGAGATTACCTTTGTTAAAATCCCAGAGGACAGTAACCAAGGCATCCGGGTGTGCACGTTCTGCTCTCAGTATCTCATCGGTCAGCGCGAGCTGCGCCTCGCGCACGTTAGCTTCTGGCAGGATGTAAACACCGACGAGAATGAATGAGGAGAACTCACGGGACGAGTAAAAGGGCTTGCAGTTGATGATGAGGGCTTCCAGGTCCGGGGAACAGTGCCGAGTTAGTACTGTCACATCGTTGCACCAGCCGTTGTGGATGTAAAAGCAAATTCCACCCCCTTTCGTTTTGCCGGAAAGCGCCATGTTCCTGTCCGCTCTGTAGAGATCGAAACCGCTCAGGTGAAGCACTGAGTCCGGAATGAGATCGCACAGCCACGTTTCCGTAAAGCACAAGACGCAGGACGTGGAAAAGTCTCTGTTTGTGTTTAGTAGCAGGCTCAGCTCGTCCATTTTGTTGCAGAGTGAGCGCAAGTTAGAGAGGAATATCCCGGGGAGAGCTGTGCGTAGTCCACGCCGGCGGAGACGCACCAGCGCACCTGAGCGCTTTCCTCTTCTGCGGCGTCTCACCTTGCTGCGAGCCTCCTTGGCCAGAATTGGCAATAAAACTGCAGTTGAGGCCAGGAAAGTCGGAAATAAACCCTCCGGAGTGGTAGCTCTGATGGCCATGAGAGCTTCCCTGGAGTAGTAGCCATCAGAGTGGCAGAAAACTGAATTAAAGCTCAAAAGAAGAAAAACAAGGGCGCACCGAAACACCAAGGCGACGCCATCAGTGATCATTTCAGTGATCATTTGTATACTTATGTGTGTTTTGATCTTAAACGAAAGTTTGGGGGGTAAAAAAAACTGCAGAAAAAACAACCGGCTAACTTAAAATAGGATCTCTGATTAAACACTAGGGTCTAGCTATTTCCTCTTCCTTTCATTCAGATAGCTTTAGTCTTCTTGAACTGTTTTTGCGATTGCTGGTGATGCAAACACATTGTAGATCAGCTCACGATATAAAATTCATAAAAATCTTATGACATTTGATTCAAAAAATCTTATTACAGCTGTAACATAAACTGTCCATCATTGCTCACTGCGTTTTACCCTTCCTTACCATCTATCAGTTACACAAGAACAGCAATTCGTGATTTTTTTTTTAATATATAAACAAATGAGTTACCTGTATCAGCTGGTATAAATATTTAGTGTTGGTCCCTAGTGACTGCTTTGGTTTGCTTTTCCCCTCAGTCATGAGATTTTGCGGTTGCTTTTGCTTACAAACCAAAATGTGGTTTAAGCACACACTGGCTTATGTTAATATATCATTTAATCTCTCATCCTTACTTCTGTAAAGTTTAGCTTCATCCCAGATTCCCAAAGTGTGTGTGTGTGTGTGTGTGTGTGGGGGGTCATCTTCTTTCAATAATTCCAACCAGTGATTTGTCTTGCTCCCATATCTCGTCTCTCTCTGCCCAAGGTTAGAGCATGATTCATTCCCCACATCAAACACTCTGCCACTCCATCTAACTTGAGCAGCAGTCGAAGTAGAACAGGGTAAATTAGGGCAAATTTATTATTATTTTTTTTTTTTGCAATCCAACTGTCAGTCTTTTGCACACACCTTTTGTTCCCTCGACCATTCTCTTTACAAAACCCTTGTACTCATATTGTAGAGTACAAGATGTGTGACTGAAAAGAGCAAGGGGTTTATCCTTCAGTTATTGATTAAGTCTGGCAACTGCAAATGGTCATTTATTATAGCATGTGGTTCAGGTATTTCATCTAGCCTATACGAACATATTTTTATCTAAAACACACACACACACAGAAAATGCATCATAATGTGACATGATGGCTCCGCAGATCTCTTGCTGTGCAGTCAGAGAGTCCTGCTTCCAAAGCCTGTTATTTTTTTTGTCAATAACTTGCACTACGCCACCCTGCATTTCTGTTTCAATGCTCTCTGTTTGTCCTTTAGTCTTGTTTCTATCTCGCTTTTTGGGAATAAGACAATTAATCCATTTTACAAAGCTAACCCCTGTAATTTACAGCTTCAACTGTGCAAACCAAACTCAGGCGATGCTTGAAATGTGTTGTAGTGATATTTGGTGCTTAACATTTTCATCAAGTCTAGTATTTGTAGCTATTGAAGAATTTTTTTTTTATCAAGGTGTACTGGCTGATGTGGTTTAATTTGGTGTATCATTATTAAACCCAGATTTTATGTTGCCTTCTTCTTCACACTCTTTCGGCCCATTCTCAGTTTTTCTGGTTGGTTTGTTCACAGTGCGTTATCAGAAGAGGAGAAGACATCATTGCGTGCTGGTCTCATTACAAACTTCAATGAGCCTGTAAATCAGGTTAGTGGTAAGAAGTCGGATGCACTATTTCCTGATTTTGATTAATTTACTGAAATTCAATGCATATTATAGTCCATTTAATGTATAATTAACATTTTCTTTGCTGTATTTAGGCTGATAGATTTACAGCATAAAAATACTGGTGCAAAAGCTTTAAATGAGCTTAAGATTTGGTCATCCATCATATTGAGCGCTAGGTTTTCAATTGCTGCTATGAAAATTACCTTTAGTATCGCTTCAGTAATTACATTTTATTTATAATTCAAATTCAAACATTGCAAATAAATGAATCTGTTTCTTTTGGATGTACAGTTTTAATCATACAACTCTAATTATGGAACAAATTGTAATGAAAAAACTCCATTGCATAGTGGTCAAGACATACTTTTAGAACGTTAAATTAATTTGTTGAACAGAGATTACAAATAACACACAAAAAAATCAGAGGTCTTTTATGTGCTAAGTTATAGACAACACAAAAATTCCGCTCCACCATTATTATACCTGTATCAGTGTCAAACTGTATTGAATATTGGTCAATATGCCTTTGTGTAATTTACACAAATGGATTCTTATAAAAAGAGGTTGTGTTTCCTAGATTGCCGTTTTGTGCATTCAACTGTAAAGGAGAGAGAGACTTTTAGCAGCGTATTTTTTCTAATTAGAGATGGATGGTAAGAGAGCTCATGTGAAATAAATTGGCAGCATTTTCAAAATCAGACCAGCTGTTCCAAACAAAAAGTCATCTCATCCCAGAGGAAGAGGGAAATAAAGTTGGCAGAATTTATTCAATCCATTCATCCATCTTCAACCGCTTGTCCGTGGACGGGTCACGGGGGCTACAGTCTCTGGAGGGATGCCCATACTTCCCTCTCCCCAGACACTTCCTCCATCTCCTCCGGGGGGATTCTGAGGCGTTCCCAGGCCAGCCGAGAGACACAGTCCCTCCAGCGTGTCATAAGTCTTCCCCGATGTCTCCTCCCGGTAGGAGCACCTCCCGAGGGAGGCGTCCAGGAGGCATCCGGAACAAATGCCACCTCAGCTGGCTCCGCTTGAGGCAGGGTAGCAGCGGCTCTTCTCCGAGTTCCTCCCTGGTGACTGAGCTCCTCACCCTATCTCTAAGGAAGCTACTCTACGGAAGAAACTCATTGCAGCCGCTTGTATCCAGGGTCAGGATGTTGTGTTTCCAGTCATGACGCAAAGCTCATGACCATAGGAGAGAGTGACCGATAAACCGAGAGCTTCGTTCGAGACTCAGCTCCTTCTTCACCACGACATACTTATACAGCGACCGCATCCCTACGGAAGCTGCACCTAGCCGTCTGTCAATCTCACATTCCATCCTTCCCTCACTCATGAACAATACCCCAAGATACTTAAACTCCACTTGGGGCAAAGACTCTCCACAACCTTAAGAGAGCACACCACCCTCGTCACACTCAGCTGCAAACCGTCCCAGTGAATGCTGAAGGCCCAGGTTTGATGAGGAATACAGGACAACATTGTCCGCAAAAAGCAGAGATGAAATCCTTTGGTCCCCAAACTGGACTCCCACAGGATCCTGGCTACGCCTAGAAATTCTGTCCGTAAAGATTATGAACAGAACCGGTGATAGAGGGCAGCCTTGCCGAAGTCCAACATGCACCTGGAACAGGTCTGACTTGCTGCCGGCAAAGCGAACCAATCTCTGGCTTCAGTCATACTGGACAGCCCTCAGCAAAGGGCCCCGAACCCCATACTCCCAAAGCACTCCCTGCAAGATACCATGAGGGACACGGTCGAATACCGTTTCCAGAGTCACAAAATGCATGTGGACTGGTTGGGCAAACTCCCATGAACCCTCGAGCACAGGATGGAGAATGTAGAGCTGGTCCAGTGTTCCGCGACCGGGATGAAAACTGCATTGCTCCTCCTGAATCCGCGGTTCAATTATTAGTCTAATCCTCCTCTATAGTACCCTGGAATAGACTTTCCCCGGGAGGCTGAGGAGTGTGATCCCCCTATAGTTGGAACACACCTTCCGGTCCTCCTTTTTGAAAAAAGTGACAACACTGTTTACACTGTAAACAGTGTTGTCTGTTCACTGCTTTCCCCTCCTGAGGCACCGAATGGTTTGCCAGAATTTCTTCGAGGCTAACCGATAGTCCTCCTCCATGGCCTCCCGGATCCTCATAGACCCCAGTTTTTGCCTCTGTGACTACTCGAGCTGCAGTACGCATGGCCTGCCTGTACCCATCAGCTGCCTCTGTAGTCCCACAATTCAACAAAATTTCATAGGACTCCTTCAGCTTGACGGCATCCCTTACTTCCGGTGTCCACCACCGGGTTCGGGGATTACCGCCGTGGCAGGCACCAGAGACCTTTCAACCACAGCTCCGAGCAGCAGCTTCGACAATGGAGGTGGAGAACATGGTCCACTGTGACTCAATGCCTCCAGCGGGATCTGAGAGAAGCTCCCCGGAGGTGGGAATTGAAGACCTCACTGACAGAGGGTTCTTCCAGACGTTCCCAACAGACTCTCAAAACACATTTGGGCCTGCGGAGTTTGTCCGGCCCTCTGCTTTGCCAGCAGATCCAGCTCACCACCAGGTGGTGATCGGTTGATAGCTCTGCCCCTCTCTTCACCCGAGTGTCCAACACACACGGTCGGAGGTCTGATGATGTGACAACAAAGTCAATCATCGACCCCTGGCCTAGGGTGTCCTGGTGCCATGTGCACTTATGGACATCCCTCTGGTTGAACAAGGTGTTCGTGATGGACAAACTGTGACTAGCACTGAAGTCCAATAATAGGACACCACTCGTGTTCAGATCAGACTCCAAGAAGGCCGGGTATTCCACACTGCTGTTTGGCCCATAGGCCGAAACAACAGTGAGACACCTGTCCCCAGCCCGAAGGTGCAGAGACAGGGGACGCGACCCTCTTGTTCACCGGGGTGAACTCCAACATATGACGGCAGAGCTGTGGGGCTATAAGCAAGCCCACACCAGCCCCCCACCTCTCACCTTGGGCAACACCAGAAAAGTGGAAAGTCCAGACCCTCTCAAGGGTTTGGGTTCCTGAGCCCAAGCTTTGGATGGAGGTGAGCCTGACTATATCTAGTCTGTACCTCTCAACCTCCTTCACAAGCTCGGGCTCCTTTCCCCCCAGCGAGGTGACATTCCACGTCCCTAGAGCTATAGTCTTTATCCGGGGATTGGGTCGTCGAACCCCATGCTGACGACTGCCACCCAATCCACGCTGCACTCGTCCCCTACGGTTTCCTCGACGGGTAGTGAGTCCAAAAGAGGATGGGCCCACATCATCCTTTTGGGCTGAGCCCCAACCCCATGGGGTTGGGGCTCAGCCTGAAAGGACAGAAGCTCGGTTGCACCATACCAGGCGACCTCACGGCCCTTGTCGTTTTATTTGCCATTGGGTTGTTACTACTCTTACTCTGGCCAATCACCCAAGACCTGTTTGCTAATGGAGACCGTTAGCAAACAGGTCGGGGTAGAAAATTTGTTCCTGTCTTTAGCAAATAAAATGCAGTGATGTTGGCATAATGACTTAACTCTGATTGTCAATGCATCTCTTCACTTTAGTGAGCAAAATTGAAAAATTAGACAACAAATTGCGTCTTGGAACAAAAGAAACACCACTGGCCCAGGCTGATCATCCGTCCCTGAATGTTTGTTTGGGTTTGAAAAAGCAGAAAAGAAGTGCAAACCAAAAGTCTGCTAAAAGGTTAGGTTGCTGTTTTGGACAACTCCACGATCAACTTGTTTCACCTAACTCAAAACGAATGACTACTCTGAGTATGAGGAATACGAGCTGTTCATGTCATGTTCATGACAGGCCAAAAACAGCAAAGGTATCAGCGTAAAAATGGGTTCAGAAACAGGTTCAGCATACTTAAGCAAAAAGGTAGCTGTGACCAGAGCAGCAAGAGATTGCAAAACATGAAGAACACTACCACCAAACACAAAAGAAATGATTCAGTTTGAATGAAATATTATGCTTTCCTCAGGTATATTCTTTCTTTTGACATTATTAGTAAGCAGCAATTGATATCTTCTTAAGAAGAGTCTTTGAAGGTTGCCAGATATCTTGTAACTATCATTATTCGCAAAGTCCCAGAATGTATTGAGATATAATTATTTGCCGATACTTCACCCCCCTGCTGTGGGCAACCAGAAGCACAGGAAAGACAGGAGATTTAGCATTACAAAAGAAACAGCTTGTTACACCACAATGACTTTGACAAAACTATGTGTTACAAAAGTGTTTTTCTGAGATGATAAAAATGTTTTCATCCTCCAACAAAATATTTTCAGTTCCAAACACAATGCTTTGCAATATATGCCATTCAAACAACTTATTTAAAATCATATGTTGTTAAGTGATGTTCTAAATGTAATAAAATCCTCTTCCTCCAAGCCAACTTCTGCTGTGTCAATGCTTTGCCTCTGATCATATTTATTTTCTTTCTGTGTTTTTCTAACAGATAGCAACCCAGATTGCAGTACTGATAGCCAAGGTGGCCCGCCTGGATTGCCCCAGGCAATGGCCAGAGCTCATTCCCATTCTGCTTGAGTCCGTAAAGGGTCAGGATGGCCTCCAGCAGCACAGAGCATTGCTCACCTTCTACCATGTCACAAAAACCTTAGCATCCAAACGTCTGGCGCAGGATAGGCGGCTTTTCCAAGATGTAAGTGCACCGTTTTACCCAGTTGTCCTTTCTCTCTACTCTTCTTACAAATGGAATTTCATTGTTCTTGTATAATTAAAAAAAACAACCTATATATCGGTATAGCTCTATAATCTTTTTATTTTGTTTAATTGATTGTCTTTTTTTGTAATCCACTTTATTTTCCAGCTTTTTGTTTTTGACGTGAATAAAGGTGACTTTTGGTCAGTCACAGCTTTTCTGCCATTTGGCACCTTTCTTTTCTGCTCTCTGACTTTGTCTTCCTGCCTCTTTCTTTTCTGCAGTCTTTTTTGAATATCACTAAATAGAAAGATTATGTTTAATTGAATGCTTTTCAGTTTTCTCTTTTGGCCTGAGGGAGATGCTGTTTAGCTACTATATAAGGCATGTGAGAGAATAATTTTATGAACAACGTTCCCTGTGAATTTGTGTGCGTCATCCTTCATGCATGACACAAACATGGTCAACTTATTTGGGAATGCGTTTTCTATGTCGTTACCTGTGTGTGAGAGACGTTGTATCAGAGGGAGGGTTGTTTGTGTAAGTTAATGTACTTTCAAAGAGGCATGAAATCAGAAAATTCTGTTTCTTCCATCAATAACATTCAAACAGTGCGACCTCGATTGACAACTATAGTAATAGCCTCCAACAAGCCCATGCAGACATTCATAGTTATTATTGCTGTGTGTTTGCGTATAAATGCGCGCACGCGCACACACCCACACACAGAGTAATGCACACTAACAAGGCAAGTAACATAGATTAACACTTAACGAGGCTCATTTTCAATCTTGCTGATTGAAGTGTTTTTATACACTACACTCTTTGACATGCAATTAACATGGGTTAGACACTGTGGCATTCTGAAATACAGAGAGCACATTTGGATCTTGTGAAGCATGGACTTCAGGCAATCATATAACAATTTACATTGTCAGCGACTTCCTCACGACCAGTGGTGGCAGAAATAGACAATGGACAAGGCAGACAAAGAAGTAGAAATGGGAATTTTAAAGTATTCCACATAATTGGACAGGATTGCTTGGCCTTTACAGTTATGGGGGGAAACCACTTAAAAGAACAGTACAGCTTCAGATAAAAGTAATTACAAACACAAGGTTTTGAGGTGAAGGAAATAAAATATTCAAACAGACCATCAGAGAGATAGGGCGAGAGAGAGAGTGACAGAGCCATATGAGTGGACATCAGAGGTGTTGACTGAGATCAAATAGTTGGCATCACGCAGAGGCAGCCTCCATGCCAAATTGTGTGCCCTTTGGCACTATGAGGAACAATTGTAGTCTGAGCCTATTAAACAGTGCAGTTTTTAAATGATGCAATAAATGGCCCATGCAATGCCCTCTTCTCTGTAACAATAAAGGACAATGCTACACTGTTAATTCCTGTTCCAGTGCAACCATTTGTCTGTACGTAGTGTTGTATAATCTGATTGTAGAACGTGTTTATAGATTTTAAACCCTTCATTTCTGTATCTGTATTTATTGTTCATGCTTGCAATTAATCTGCAATCAGCACCACACCTGTCCTTGCTGTGTCTGTTGTCTGTTTCTTCTGATAAGACTGTTCACCATGCCAGATATTACACCTTTGCTTGTTTAGTCACGGGCTGAATGACGGCACAAAAAAGTCTTTATAATGGCACAAGATCTTTTTTTTTCTTAATTTCGTAGCAGCAGGGTAGACACATTTTCAAAAACAAAAGTTCTGGCCATTCAGTGCGTCTCAACATACAGCAGGTATGTCAAGCCTAATGTCAAGTGATTGTTGAAGTCACTTAATGTAGTTTATCCACAGTACATACGTATTACCAGTCTGGGCTTGCCCTAGCCATTCGCCACTTCGCCATAGGCGAAGTAAATTCCATATGGCTACAAGGTTTTTAGCTTGTGTAGCCACAGTATTGTTCTTATTTTTAGGAAAAAAAGTCTAAAACTTACAACTTTTTTGGACTCGCGAAAATCCCCGAGCGATAACATAAGAAAACAATAGCGTGCTGCTATTTCCGCATGCCGACGGAAATAGCCAAAGTGACCCAAACGCTCCCGATCACTCGGGTCATGACCGCCCAATAAAAAAAAAACTAGGGCTGTCAATTTAACGCGTTAATTAGATTAATTAATTACGCTGAAACTATAAAAATTAACGCAATTAATCGCGAGTGGCAAGTCAATGCGCAAGCATTTTAAATTTGGCCCATTGAGTGACCCGTAGGCTGCAGCGGCACGTCACTTCCTACCTGCGCCACTAGTCAAAAGCAGAGTGACTGACAGCAGAGATGGACGCGACACAAGAGAGCGAGGCAAGCCCACTTGGACCTTTGGGCGGAAAAGCGCTATATAAAATCCATTATTATTGTTATTGTTATTATTATTCTTATTATTATTTGTACCTTTTGTAAAAGAGAATTTTCATATCGCCGAAGCAGCTCCAGCCTAACGTAACATTTAAATGCAAAACATGTCAAGGACACAGAGTTTAACGTTAGCTTACCCTTTTAAAGGAAATGCCTGTTGGCGTCTTGCTATTTAGTTGTCTTATTTAGAGGCATGTTATACTATTCATTTTGAATTGCTGTATTGAGTCAGCTTTAGTATTCATTTTGATTGAGAGTCTGCTTATGTGCCTATTTGAGTCTCAGCCTTATTTTATTTCTAAATTTTATTTATTTTATTTAACTATTCGTATTGCATTTTTGAGAAATGCACCTGGCCTAATTGGTTTGCTGATGTGCTTGGCCTTTTTTCATTTGAATTCCATTTATAAAGCACACTTAACCAATAAAAATGTGGATTTAAAATCTTATTTTCTTGGTGTATTCTATTGATTAGCCATGCACTACCATTTTGTAATGTCCTAGAATTAAAATTCTTTATTTGGGGGCCTTTAGCAGGTATGAGATTAAAATGTGATTAATTAGATTAATTAATTACAAATCCTGTAATTAATTAGATTAATTTTTTTAATTGCCTGATAGCACTAAATCAAACAGGATTCTTTTTTTACAAGCTAAACCCACGAATTGGTGTACGACAAGGCGAGGACGATCGATTGAAAGAAAATGAGAATAGAGTGTTTTATAGTAGATTTTGCGTTAAAATTCTAATTGAACAACAAATGGTGAATACTGAGAGGGGGTAGGAGTGGTGACAGACCGATCAGAAGGTAAATGAAAGATATTATTGTTAGAATAATGTATTGAACCTGACAATTATCAATACTTTTTTGTAGTCTGAGACTTTTGATCTCTATGACCGGCAGGAATAACCAGTATTATTTACATGTCATACACATTTATGACATGTAAATGTGTATTCACCTCGCTTGCTATTTTTCATGCCTTTTTAAATTGAAATGAAAAATCATATTATCGAATCTAAAAAACCCCAAAACTAAACTATGGCATACCAATGGTGTTGTCTAAGTCAAAGTTAAAATGTATTCTAGTCCAAGTAAAACTGACAAGTAATCATTGAGTAATATTTTGTATGACTGTATCTTCACATAGTGAATGCAAGTTTTCAGTTGTTGAATCTCATATTTCTACCTGCATAAAGTAGGATAGAAATAAAGATAGTCAAGCTTGAGCTATTGACTGTAGTGTATTTTTGTAGGTAAACTGAACAGAAGATTTTGCCCTCAGAATGCACCAGAATGCAGGAAAACAACCCCATTTTCTAAAAAATTTCCCGTGCCCTCCCCCCCACACCCCCCTATGACAAATATGGTTTTACACCCCCCAACAATTGAAAACTTGCATTCACTATAGAAGATACAGTCATTCAAAATATTACTCAATGTTTACTTGTAAGTTTTTCTTGGACTACAAGACATTTTAACTTTGACTTAGACACTTTGATTTTAATAGATTTGATTCTTGGTATTATTCAGTGTTTACTTATAAGTTTTACTTACTATCATAGCAAGCCACGGTCTTGGACACAGAATGTGGCTTTTTGTGGCTTACTCAATTCTTTTACACGGAGCCACAGTGGCTTAGTCATACTACCTCCTAGTGCAAGCCCAGCCAGTGTTTTCCAGAGACTTGCAAATTATATGTGGACGTGTGTGTTGTGTCATCCACCGTTTTGTTACTGAATTGAATTTAGTGAAGTGAAGTGAACTAAGGATTTAATCTTGTCACTATAGCTAGTTGCTACTGAATAGAATGGAATACACAATATAATTGCATGAAATTTCATTTTGGCAAATTTACATTTATTACCTTTAATGACACCATGTTCTGCGTGTATGGGTGTTGACAGAGGTGTGTGCAAACATCATAATTGTAGTACAGATCAAAGCTGTTTCATACTTTTTAATACTTTATAAAAACATGTTTTAAGAACATTCCCTCTTAAATGTAGAACCTCTGTAGGGTGGCCGTATACACAACATGTTGCTGTGAATATACTGCATTGACCTTACGGCAAGCTGGGTATTTTTTATTTTTTCGGCTCTTAAACATGCAGTTTGTTTGGAGATGACTCGGGCAGACAGTAACCAGCGTCTGGCTCCGTGCTTTTGAATAGCAATAGGGGGGCAATATCCCACAAGATTGGTATTCATAAACAGATTGTAAAGTGAAATGAACGTTTTCCTTGAATGGCTTTTGTTTCCACCTACTGGAATAAGGAATCAGCTTGCAGATGATGGAAATGGTTTGCACTTCTTGAAATTATTGTCTCTATTGTCCCTGACTGCACTTGTGAAATGGAACCGACACACAGATTAACTCGAGTTGCAACTGCAGAACTTTTCAGAGCTCACGTAAAACACAGAGAGACTGTTGTACCAAGTGAGCGGTGAAAGTAATTGATTTTTGGATGCTTCAGAATTCTCCCTTGAATTAGCAACAATTCACAGATGCTATTAACTGGAATTCAGATTGTTCCCCCATTCACTGGCAGCCAACAAAACACGTCAGTGCCTCCCTTTGTTTGACTCACTTAAAAAAAAAAAAAGTAAGTGTCTCTTCAAGTTCATTATCAGGGGCGGACTGAGGGGCGGACTGTCCACTGTTATTAAGTTAACATGATGTGGGGATGCACTCCATTCTCAGGGACATGACTAGTTTGCACTTTGTATTACTTTTTCAAGTGTGGAAATCTGTACCTGTACTGTGCTGCTCAGTAATGGTTTTCAGTGCAATGATCCAGCTGAGTTCATGATATAGATTGTAATCTTGCTCTGTGAATTGAATCAAGGACAGAAAAACCTCACTCCAAGACTTGTCAAATAAGTCTTTTTATATTAGACCATCTAAAAAGATGGTATTGGTATTTAATATGTCCTTGTCAGTTTGATATTGATGAGCAGGTGTAATATGTTGGTGTTCCATGTGACCTTATATACTCAGGTGCTTGCGACTGACATTTTTGATGACAGAGCTTTCAATGTGTTGCAAAGGTGCAGATTCTGTTCCTAGGAATGCTCAAGTTGTGATTTGTCTATCTGGTAATCTAACTTTTATTAATATTGTTTGTAAATTTTCTGGTTTAAATAATTTTCCCAACAGTACGTATGAGAGGAGAAAATGCTGACTCAATAGGGCTAACTTATTGAGTATGTACCTGGGCCTTGACTTGCATCAGAAAAGACCCCAGACCTTACAGAAAGCAGACCAGTATCAAATGCAGGCCTTTATTTCTGCAAGGCTCTCTTTGTGTAGTATCTACTCTTTTTTCCCCCAGGAACATCAGTTTTTTTGTTGTTTTGTTGGATCTCAGAGGCCTTTATTCACAGGTCAGCTAGGATACACTGAGAGGAAATTGTCAATGGAAAGAAACTGTGATATGTTAAATACAGCGAAACTTAACTACAGTACGGTAGTCCCTCGCTTACTCACACTTCAAGATGCATGACTTCACTAGATCGCAGATTTTTAGTAGTTAGTCACGTGATACTGTACGCGCATACTATTGGCTGACAGCAAACGCGTGTGCGCTTGTGTTCCGAGACTCATGGTTCCTACTGCAACTTTCCTTTAATACAAAAGTGCTTTAAACAGTCTAGGGGTGTCGGAAAAGGTGATACAGATATAAGGTGGTTTAATATCAGTATGACAGTGACGTGTGGTGAGGTTCACGGCAGTGAGGCACCTACGTCAAAGTCAGTTCTATGAGTCATACAGAGTGTCACATTTAACAGTTAATTTGCAGCTTGACATTAAAAACTGGTTAAGAATCATTTAGGACAGACAGTGTAGCAGCGAGCAGTTGAGCCTCGTGTCAGATTGTACTACCAACCAATCAGAACAAGATTTAATTAATAAAAGAAGACGAACATTGGAGCATAAATATCTGCTTTGAACTTCAGATCAGGAAATAACCCGCCCCGTTCAAACTGAGTGGTACACTCGTAATGCATTTAACCAGAATTTAATGGCAGGCTGCTAATTTAATGGCAAATACGCCACTCCGTCTGGCTTGTAGAACTGATTTTAACGTTGGTCCCTCACCGCTGCAAAAAATCACTGTACGTCACTTTAATATGGGGAGGGTTCATAAACGTTTAAATTACCATAAATAGTAAGATAAATATGTGGTCACTCTATCACGGAATATTGTTTTTTGCGGTGGTCCTGGAAAGCATTAACTGCAAGTAACGAGGGATTACAGTAGTGTATCTTTAACATGAATTAGGCAATTTTTTTAAGTTCGTTTGCAAATATAAAGGACTGCGGTGTCCAGTCCATATCTCAGCCCACATCTCATCAACATATGCAATCATTCTCCAGTCACCTGGTACAGTAGAGTACAGTATATCCTCTAGTATCAGCTGACTGTTGTTGTGTAAATGTTCAAGTCACACAGTCAGTTGCCGAATCTTCCGTCAGGAAGGAAGGTTAAAAATTGAAAGTTCGTTCACAGACATATAAGATAAATTGATCATATTTTCTCCAGCATCAGTTGGTGGTTAGGTTACAATAGATATGACCTTTGCAAAACACTATAGTGACATGTAGTGCATCATTTGAAGACATATCCAGTTGCGCAGTACAGTTTCTACTGACCTTCTATTGCTAGTTGAATGCCAGGGGCCTCATGTACAAATACTTGTGTGAATTTCCTACTGAAACTCAGCGTATGCTCAAATCCTCAAAAACGTCTTAAGCAAAAAATAACCACATGTATCAATCTGTGCGCACGCACAAATCCAAGCACATTTCCTTTGTGCATCCCTATTGATGTGGAATTGAGAGCACGTGTTGGTGTACCCAACCCCTCCCTGACCATGCCCCCATTTATACACACAAATCATATTTAAATGAGCACTGCGCCTGAGGTTCCCCTCTCTGCATGATCAGGAAATTAAAACCAGAATGAATAAGACAGGGAAAAAAAGGAATTTCACAGAAAGCAAATTGGAGGCACTACTCGTTGAAGTAGAGGCATGCAAAGATGTATTCTTTGGCACGCTGTCCTCTGGCATAAGCAACAAATGCAAGGAGTGAGTAGGAAAGTCTGTGTGAGGATGTCAATATGGGGGGGTTAGAAAACTGCACACAAGCAGAAGTTAAAAAGAAGTGGTCCAATATCAAGGTGGATGCGAAGCGTAGGATGACTACCCACCGCCAAAGGGTGCCCAAAAGGCAGCGGGATAGAAAACCATCATGATTTTGTGCGTACACACCCTTTGTACATGAGGCCCTTGGTGAGTTACTTGAAATCAGAATGCCACAGTAAGGAAATTAAATGGAGAGTTTGACATTATCTCTTAAACTTGGGTCTTAACTTCAGCAACATTTTTTGGTTCCATTCCCTGGATTATTTTTGGTATGTGTTGAATAGAAAGTGCTAAAATCTTTGAGGGAGAAATTTGCCACTCTTGCAGTTTTCTGTAAAGAATCTATGAAACCCTGTGGTGTGCATTCAAAGAAGGGATTTCTCTTCTTACAGACATAAATCACCACCAACCTAAGCACTAGTAGTCCAATTTTCTCTCACAGACATACAGCACAGGTTCTTCAGATGCACCCATACCAATGGAAGTGTCCATAGACTAATTTCAGTTTCTGAAGAGTCTTTGAATATCAAATTTAACAGTGTAAAAATATCTGACCGTGTAATTTTCCTCAAGCACTGTCACCCTCAGATACTAAATATTGAGCCACAATGTTGGCATATTTCCACAAATGTAGTGCTTACCTCTCTACCGTTCTGTTGTGTTCTTTTTAGGAACATGTCAGTCAAAGCTTAGTTTGAATTGTATTGTGTTGGGAGGGATTTGTTGCACCGTCTTAGCCAGTGTGCTATAGGCTATATACTTGGTAGTTAATTGGACTGAGTGTATATGTGTGTCCTTTTCATGGTAGGAGAATACCTTCACTGGAAAAATGTAATTGGTTTGGGTTAAAATGGTGTTATGGTAGTAACTGTAAGAGGGAGTTCATTTGGAGCAAAATTAATCCAGTGACTCTGAGGTCTCTCTTTCTTCCTGTTGTGCATTTTTTTTGTATGACTATATTTTGTGGAAGTGCTTTTCTATTTGTACTGTCATTGGAGTAAGAGGCTGTGAATGACTGTTCTTCTCCACACGGACTGTGATAATTTAAATGTTTTGATCACAATCACCTCACATGCCTTTTGTTGAATGTGGTCACTGAGCCGTTATAATTTTATCTGTGTGTGATTGACTTTGCTGTCTATGTGTGTGTGTCGGCAGCTGGCGTTGGGCATCTACAGCTTTGCATGCTCCCTGTGGAGCCATCACACCGACTGTTTTCTACAGCAAATCTATGCCAGAGATGAGGCCACAGCACTCGGCTCGTTGGAAAAGACGCTGCTCTCCCTTAAAGGTAGCAGCACTTTTAACCCTTGCTCATGCCTGTGCACATGACAGAACACCGTAAATATGTGAGATGTGCAGTGATTTATTAATTACAAATAAATAGTGGCCTTGTCTAACTATATGTTTATAATAGATGTGTTTTCTTTTTAAGCAGATTTCCATGTATTGACAATGTAATCAATGAAATGTAAATGGCAAGATTTAGTTTGCAACTAAACACAATCCGCCAAGCTGACTGTTTTTGATTTCCCGTCTGCATCCCACAGTACTTCGTAAGTTGACGGTCCACGGATTTCAAGAGCCACAACAAAATATGGAAGTAATGGTGAGTCTTCCCTTATTTAAACAGAGGTTGCTGTTTTGGAAGAGCAGATATTTTGTGTGAGGTGTTTTGAGTTGAAAATGCCTCTACACACAGTGTCAATTTTAAAGGCCACAAAAATTGTGTTTGAAGCTTTGTCTCGGTTCCAAGAGTCTAGAGTCCTCCAAATCCAAACCAACGCAATAATTGTTTTATTTATTTTAAAGCTCTTCGGTTGAAAGTGTTAACCTTCTGTTTGTGTATGGCTTTGGTTCCCCCATAGCTCAGAGTTAATGGACTCATTTGCCCAAAATGTCTTTGTTCTTTTATACTTCTATCTGTATATTCTGATCAATTATTTTTTTTTAAAACAACATCAGGTGAAATAACGGGAGAAAGTAAAAATATTGTTACTCGTGAGTAAAAAACTTTGGAATTTTAGACTTTTTGAACTGTATTGATTCTATACTCTGAGCAATGAATCACAGTGAGGAATTTATGCTTATAAATTGAAATAAAAATTGTTATATTTGCAGGTTTTATGTACTTGGTTGAACCAAATCTGTAATTTTGTGATATACAGTAGGTTTTGCAGCTTTACCTGGTATAATTTATTATTTTGCTTTTGAATCGATCATTTACGACAGAAATGATTCTGTTTGCAGTGCTCTATTATTTTACTAATGAGACTGTTTTTAGCTTGCAGGCTGAAGGTTGTATAATGATTGAAATAGTCACGTTAAATTATCATTTGCCTTCAACTCTCCCTGATTATTCCGGTTCAGCGAGCAGGCGTAATTGTTTGGAGTTAATATTTCATGTTTTGGCGTATTTACTGTCACTATCTCAAGTTTGCTATTTTGATACCACTTTTCATTTCATTCATTATATTATTCAGCTAATGCTATGTTAATAGAGAACGATGCTTCCTGTAAGCCTAGTTCATTTCCCAACAGGTGTGGCTGGAATTCATGCTACTTTATGTTAATTCTGTTTCCTTTTATATTAATGGAATTTTCTTCGTTATGTGTTGTTGTCACGTATGTGTGAATGTTGCTTTTGTATTGGGCTGTTTGTCTGCCAGTGTGCATCTTAAATTACAATGTAACATGGAACTGAGGCCCACAGTGAACTTACAGTACATTGAACATAGAATCAGTGAAGTAAGAAACCTCTAGTGTTTCAAATAAAAATGCAGAACCACACGGCAGTGTTTTCATTCAACCAGATTCTAGCGATTCAGTGAGGAAGTAGTAGAAGCTGTTTTGGGGTAGAACTCATTAGTGGACTATATCTGTTCAATGTTTTTTCATTATTGCCTGGAAGGCATAGGTAATCTTATACACAAAAGAAAACTTGTGGCTTGTGGCTTTTTTTTTTGTTGTCTCTGCCTGCTTTAGACACATCATGCACGCAATAACTCAATTTCAAACTGATGTCATATTTTATTGTGCTTCCATTTATTTCTCTTACTTTCCTCCTGATGGTCAAATCATCTCTGTTCCAAGTGGAGTCTGAGGATTTATTTATTGTCATAATGAGACATATTTTTAGCTTTCCCCTAAATGCCTCACGTTGCAGTGCTACATTCTTCTTCTTTTGACTAAATACCTTTGAATCACAAATCATTTTCAATTTTAAACGTACATGTGTCTGACATCAGCTAACATGATTTGACCAAATTCAACTGAAAGAAATTGAATTGCTTTCATAGAAGAAAGTGAGGTGTATTGCCCAGGGCTAATAGTTAATCAAATGCTATTAGATAGATGGAGAGATAGATGTAAAGATAGACAACACAACATATACTACACTAACATAACATATACTACACTAACATAACATATACTACACTACCAGAACATTTAATACACTAACAGGATTTTGACTAGGTTGGAGGTACAAAGAGTATAAGATAAAATAGAGTAAAGCAACAGATATCAGGAGGCCCACCTGTTGGAGGCCCGGATATAAGACGACCCTGATTATAAGACGACCCCGTCTTTTTCAAGACTCAAGTTTGAAAAATACTTTTTGAACACCAAATTTAATTTTTATACAGAAAATAATTACAGCACATCTCCGTACATTACACTCTGTGACATCATATGTGACATCACAGCCACTCTGCAATTGTTTGAAGACTCTGCCTCATTTATCACCATCATCTCGAAGTTTGCATCATAACTTCTCAGCTGCTTGTTAACCTGGCTGATCTTCGACCCATTTTTCTCCAGACATTTCTCCATTTTCTGTTTATTTCTCCATTTTCTGTTTATCTCTTCTCTTATTTTCTTCTGTTTCCTTTCTTACCGCTATTTTTTAAAAAAAATTTTTCTTCGTGACAGGGGCTCGCTTTTGCCTGGAGAGTTAAGTTCAGCATTCGCTTTAAAGATATCTGGCGCCATCTAGCGTTCTGAATGGGTATAATGTCTAGACCCCGAATATAAGACGATCCCCACTTTTTCAGTCTTATTTCAATGCAAGAAACACCGTCTTATATTCGGGCTAATACGGTATTTATTTTCATTGAATTAACCAACAAACTAGATTATCGTATCCCATATTTGAAATCATTGAACTGATCCTTTTCAACTCAGGACAAAGATTATCTCAATACATCACTTTGGATTTTCTTAATTACTTCTTCAAGTTATATAGAAATTTTTGACATGCAGTTTCTACACCTGTTTTAAATGATGGTTTCAAGGTATTATTGCTCTAGCATTGGTGATGGGTATGATGCTGAAACATGAATAAATGTTAATAAAATTTGATTTTTATATATGCTTCAGTGTTATATTTCTGATTTGGACTATAGGATGCATATTCTCTATAAAGTGAGTAATTTAGAAACCTGCAGCCAACTGCAAAACTGTGACTGATTCCATTTAAAGCATTTCTTTTGCACCTCCATGTATTTTCTGCTTACAGTACTTTCCTGAAGTATTTCTCTTACTTTTATTTTATTTAAACTTGTATGTTCCTTCCTCCTCTTTTAAAATCTACTATCAAATGATTGTCATCAACATTGTTCTCTGTCATGGCCCACCCTCTCTTCTACGTTCCTCTTACAACTTCCCATCTTCACTGCATTTGGAAGGAACTGTAGTTGCTGGCTTGGTTCTGTAGTGTGATAAATGATACTGCTGTTGACCTCATGGTTGAACATTAATACAGAACCAAACAAATTGCATCTCCATCTGTCAGCTAGTTTTTCAGGCTAAGCTGCATCTAAGCTCACAATATTATCACAGCATACATGCACACCCAAATAGGAAAGTTGCTCCCTTGTTAATAAAGCTGCTTCTAGGCAATTCTGATGAAGCAATCATTAATTATTCAGCTGCACAAATGTCAGAAAGATGGAACCTATTCTCACCTCTCCTGATCTCCTCCTTTTTAGGGTTTCCTGAATGCAGTCTTTGAAAGACTAAAACAGTTCTTGGAGTGCTGTGAGTACTTTTCTCTTTTGCTGTCCTGGAATCTAATCCTTGGTTTTCAGCAAACAAACACAATCACAAATGCATGCTGTGGATTCCTATGGCACATTAAATACTAAAATACTTGACTTCATTATAGAATAATCTGCGTATCAAATTAAAAGTGAAGCATATGCTCCCCTAACTCTTATTTGAAAATATGGGTCTGCAAATGTCAAATCTTGAGAGGACAGGTTAAATACACCATGAAATATGTCATCTGAAAAATCTTTTATGGCGGCCCCATTCTGCACTAGCAGACTTGAACATAAAATGCAAGCAGTAAAACAGTCAGATTGTGATTAAATAATCTCTCGCTACCACAAATTACTCCCATGAAATCTTGTGTGTTTTACCTCAGATGAACATATACTCTGACATTTTGACTTTAAGTTTTATTTCTGGAGTTCAAGTCAATATGGTACCCAAGTTGTTATAGGCATTAGTATTTAAACAATTAATAGATTAAAATGAGCTAAGGCTGACCGTTTATTTCCTGGATTGGATTGTAATACTCCTTGTAGGGTACTTTCAGTCCATAGTTCCTGTGGTTGAAACACTGATTACTTGAAAGGTTTTTTTGCCTTTGGGGATGTTCCTTCTGTAGACATACCCAATGAGTGACAGCTAACCAGCTCGGTTAACTCTTAGCTCACTTTCACTGTGTAATCTCGGTATTCAGTGGTGCTTTTTGCTCTCTTTAGAGCTTCATCATAAAAATACCTAGCACATGGGAATTAGATCTCAAACAGTCCATGAGCTGCCATGGTAGCAGCTGTTAGTAAAAATTATCAATTGAAATATCAGCTGCCAGTACCCCGTTTAATATTTATTCTGCTGATGGCAATAGAGACGGGGTCAGGGTCCTGTTTTTGTTTGGGCCTGACAGATAGAGGAAATGGCAAGGCAACTCACATTTGGGCTGTGGAAAGATATCAGCTCTGCACAGCATGATAAGGTTGCCTATGTAAAGTGGTGCTTTTGAGACATTTCTTTGTCCCTTTAGGTGCTTGTCCTTAACTAAGTTCATCTGTCTATTCCTGTTAGTCACTTCAGTATTGAACACATGCTCTTCAGGCCACATGTCTTCCATGAATGATGAAACCAGTGATGAAAATCATCAGTAGTTAGCTACTTTTTTCCTCTGTAAAATATTTCATAAGGTTCTAGAATTTGATGGATTCCTATGAAGCTGCAAATGCCATGAACACAACGTCCAGTAAATGAAATGAAGTTCTGGTGTATCTCACCCCCCAGACCAGTCCACGGCAGAAAGTTAGGCAAAGATATGTTGAGCCATTTATTCTTTTTTAATCAGTTCCACATCACAGTTTACACTTGTTGGTAGAATTGAATGTGTATAAGAAACAGGAACCAGTGCCATAAGGAGGTTGGCGTTTCACAAATGATTGGACAGATACCAGAGAATGTCATGGTGCTTGACCATTCCACTGATGAGGTTGTCAAGGAAGTAAACTGCATGGGACATCTTAAGTGACCCTAGCATCATATGGGATTTTATGGAGCCAAAATGTACATCACAGTGAGTGAGCCATTTATGGGCATTTTTTATGTCTTTTATTACTGTATTTTATTATCTACACCAATGCTCGTTCCTTGGGACTTTCACAGTGAACCAAGGAGAAGAGAACATTTAACCTTAATAAGGAAGGAAAGAAGATGGAAAGTTTGTCATTGTTCATTAATTCAAGATGAAACCACTTTTCTATGTTTCTTTCTGTTCTTTCAATCTTCCTCCGCATTCATTTGAATATCACATAAAGTGTCTCCTAAATAGACAGTATGGGAAGATAATTTCTCATCTAATGTTCCATGTAATCCTGATAAGGCTTCTCTGAATGATCTGCGACTCATTTTAAAATTTCATTACCAACAATGAAAGTTGTTTCTTATGGAATCTTATGCTTAGTGCCTTTTTATGAGGACATATACATAATATTTTATAAGTTTATTTTTTCATGCTGCCGTGAAACAGCTGTGAAACCATTCCCACTAAGCAGTATGGACAAACCGTCCTGATTTTCTCTTCTTTCTTCGCTATTTTACGAATCTTATTTTTCTTAATTGTCAAATCCTATTTCATCAAAAGAATTTGGATATTTGGCAACATTCTCGTTGCAGTCAAAAGAATAGTATTATATTTTATTAACTTTGATTTCTTATGTAGTTTGCAGAGATGGATGATGCTACAGGTGTATCTATCCTTAAGAAGCCAGAAGAAGGTTGGCCTAGTTTCCCATTAAGAGTGATTTTTTATTGCCTATTATAGAATTGAAAAATAATTACAATTATTTGCACTGACATGTAAATTTTAAAGCAGTGTATTTCATCATTACTTGCTACATTTCACTACATTTGCAACAAACTGTGCAAAGTAATTACTCAGAATTAAAGTGCATGATTAATTGTCAACATTATATTGACAACTGATGACGGGGATGATGGAAGCCATTGGTGGTGAATGCCAGAGGATGGTGTATGTTCAGTGTACTTCATCTGTTAAAGTTTAATTTAGGTATTTTGACTGGACCCTATGTTCCCAGGGTTTTATATTGGAGTACTTAATGAAGGCTACAGGGTCTGAAATTGGAATACCATTTAGTTAGACTGCTACAACGGGCAGCTGGGAAATGGACTGCAATATAATTCTTTAGAGCAATTTTGCACTGTCAAACTACTTCTATTAAAGTACTTATTTTTTGCCACAGGCCATGATTGTTATTGAGAAGACGGAGTAATAAGATGTTTTTTCTTACCTTCACTTGATATGGTCTAGGTGTTTTAGTGTTTAAACAAGTTCCCCCATGGAGAATTCTTGTTCTAATGGGTTCATGAAATAACGTCTCCTGCACAGCCTCTTTGATCAAGATGAAAGGATCGTCTGATACACTGACATTGCATTGTATAGGGTTGAGGTATCATCTCCTCACATTTCAAATCCACACGTATTCAGTTGTGATAAATCCCATTCTATACAACATAAGCATTATTCATCATACACAAAAAACTCATCACTCACAAACACTAAGATATATTTTATGTATTTCAACAAAACAATGTTCTTGGATACTCCTTTTCTTATTATTACTGGACATTTTCCATGTGAGCAGGACTGAAACGCGAAAGATTCAACAAATGTGAAGTTGAAAAGCAAAGATGTACGTTGTTGAAGATGTGAAAAATATATGTCATGTTTATCCAATCCAATCTTTATTTGTTGAGCACTTTACCACAACCGCAGTCAACCAAAGTGCTGTACAGGCGAATAAATAAAAAGAAAAAACATTATAGATAAAAGACAAAATGTCTCAAATATTATAAGTAAAATGAATCAATTAAAAACATAAATATCGGTGTAATATGTTTGTATTGCTATCCAGGCCGTGAGGTTGGTCCACATAGCACATGCAGAGAAAAGCTGGAGAAGACTATCATACTCTACACTAAAGTTGTGAGTTTACTTGCTTATTATAAAAATCATTATAAGTGTTTTTCAAGGTCTGCTGAAGTTTTCTGAATAGGATCTGTACTGTATTGTGTTTTGCCGATGAATTTGAATTCTTAATGACTTTATCTTTCTATCTTGCTCTTTGCTCATGGAAATTTTCTGCACCTTTCTTTCATTCATTCTAGTTGTTGGATTTCTTGGAGTACCACCCATGTGCATTTATACCACTAATACAGCGGTCCTTGGAATTTGCTGTCAGCTACGTGTTCACTCCTGCAGGGGAAGGATTGACCTTCGAACGCTTCATAGTTCAGTGCATGAACCTCATCAAGATGATTGTAAAGAATGATGCTTACAAACCTGCCAAGAACATTGAGGGTACATGGGTTTCTGACAATAGTAGTAAGAATGGTTGAGAATATGGCATAGATGAACATATAGTGCAAAGTAAAAAGGCATGGTAAATAAATGATAGCGATTTGAGCCAGGGATGAGATTAAAAAAAAGTTTAAATGAAGGCTAGAGCATTGAATCTCAATTTATGGTCTACAATTTTGAGGTTAACAGAAATTTATCTGTTTTTTAAGGCTAATAATTGACACTTTCTTTCTAAGAAACAAATAATGTCTGCATAACTGTACCTGAACAGGGCTCATGTTTATTTCACAGTTGTAGGCCTCCAGTGCTTCATTAGCTGTTGATCAGAGCACTCAGTCTTTGCTCTGCCAGCTAGTTTGGTCTTTGGGGCACTCTAAGATCTCTTCTCCTCGGCAATTGTTACTTTGCCATGTTTTTGTGGTTCTTGTTTTAATACTTTGGTTTTATTTGAATGTTTGTGGCACAACACTATTTTGCTTTCCTTACCTTTTTCCAAACAGGAACCTCAATTTCTAGTTGCAAAGTTAAGTAGCTGCAGGTAAAGCTCTACCTTGACAGAGACAGCTCAGTGCAGAGCAGCCATTTGACTTATTTATTAAACCAGTGCTGTCAGTCACATAGACAGACAGGCAGGAAGACCCATGTGTGTCTGATGCCATTGGAGCAGGCCTCTTGGTACTGCGTGAGTAGTGAGACCAGGGTCCAAGGCTACAGGTGAAGCCGAGGTCTGAAAGTAAGATGACAAGAAGTCTCTCATATTTAATACTCAGTTGTATATATTTTTTTTTCTTTTAGATTGTTGTTCTGCATTTGAACTTTTTGAACATGAGAACAAAAGAAGAACTTTGTCTTCCTTCAAACTATAGAAGTAGGGCAATTACCAGTAGCATGTAGACTATGGAAGATGACTCATGCATTTCTTACTTAAACCTTTCTTTTTGTAACAACTTTTATTTTTACTGTTTCAAATAAAGATTTTTTTCTGACATCAATGTAAAGATACATTAATAGTGCCCTTTAGAGTATGGTGCCTAGTTTCCTCATTAAAATCCTTTATAATGATGCACTTTGTACTTTTGATATTGATGTTCAAACCATTATGAATAAATTAACAGCTGGAAAGTGCAGTGAAAGTACAAACAGACTAGAGCAGTATAAGCCTGTATGGATTGTTAATTACATTAGAATTTTGATGGATTAAAGGACAATACAGTCTTTTATTCTGTGTTTATTCCCTTTAATTCTCCATCTCCTGTCCCCCAGACAGTAAACCAGAGAGTCTAGAGGCTCACAAGATCAAGGCAACATTTTTCTCACACCCGACTTTGACAGAGATTGGACGCCGTCTCGTCTCACACTACTTCCTTCTAACAGAAGAAGAGCTGGCTATGTGGGAAGAGGATCCTGAGAGCTTTGGTAATAACACGACCCCAGACACATGGGCTGAATCCAAATATCCAGACTTATCTGCACCTGCAGACTTTTGGGGTTGACAGGAATGTTTTAGGAAAGGTTGAAAGTTGAGAGTGTTGAGAGTCGACCAGGTTCACAGTTCATGCGGTTCATGCTTGATCAGATTTGATTGTTTAGTCAATGATCCATCCATCCATCCATCCATCCATCCATCCATCCACCCACCCACCCACCCACCCACCGCTTATCTGGGGCCGGGTCGCGGGGGCAACAGTCTCAGTAGGGATGCCCATACTTCCCTCTCCCCAGAGCCCGAGGCGTTCCCAGGCCAGCCGAGAGACATAGTCCCTCCAGCGTGTCCTAGGTCTTCCTTGAGGTCTCCTCCCGATAGTCAATGATAGTGATTTTAATTCAAAATTTCTTTAATAAAGAGTAATGGAATTTTGAATTATAAGTGATACCAGTTTTGATTTAGAAATTCCACCCAATTGTAACAGTTGTTCAAAGCAGCAGAACATTTATTACATTATAGACATGATCATGTATTCCTTCCTCTCTTCTTCTAGCTGTTGAAGAAACAGGTGGTGACTCTTGGAAATACAGTCTAAGGGTAAGTAAGGACAGAAATACATTCCATGAAACGGTACTGATGCATTGTCCTTAATTACCCGAGAGCTGCGAAACAGGAGCTCAGTCACAGAATGTTCCTTTATGGTGTGTCTTAGTGGCTGAGATAGTAGGTTTGTTAAATACTTCTGTGTTTATAATTGCCCACTGATAGTGGTTGCTTACACACCTGAATCTCTCCCAAAAACAACTAGAACCAAGGCAGTCACAGACTGCAACATCCTGCGACACCCTCTAATTCAAAAATTTACCTTGACCTACTTGCATAGGTCAAAGATCAAAGCTAATGCTCTGACCTACTGTCATTGATCAAAGCACCAGCTTTGATCTATGGTCTTACTCACACTGGCCTTCTCCCTCATCTTTTGATTGCGAAGATGCAGTATTTAGTGGACAAACGAATGGACGAACGAACGAACAGATGAACACACAAACACTGACAATCACAATACATCACTGCTTTGAAGCAGGTTATAATTATGTTCTCCAGGCTGATATCACAGCATGAAAATGAGTAGTGAAATAGTAATAGAATATTGAACTTCTGTGTGTTACAACCAGCGTAAAATTATCATTCATAATATTTTTCTTAAAGACAAAAACACCAACACCAGTCATCCAAGTTTGCTAAATAGAAAAGTGAATTTAAAGGAGACATAACTGAACGGTTTTTGAACTGAACTGAACTGAAGGAATCTTTGAATTACAGTGAAACTTTTTTTTTACTTTAGACCTCAAAATATTGTAAAAAAACAAAACATTTTCTGACACTGCTGCAGAAAACGTTATGGCATTTGCGATCCAAGACAACTCATGTAATTACTGTAGAATTTAGAATTGGTTGATTATATATTGCCTTCACCTATCAAGAGGACCTCCTATCTGCAGTTAAAAATTAAAACAGAATAAGATAGTTGAGCTGGATCTGCTGCCTACTTGACCTTTTGGAATAGACAAATGTACATGCAACCTGTAGCACATCTATGATTTGAGTTAGTTTATGGAATCTGATTTTAACACTTTATTTACTATTGATTTTATGACAGCTAAAACCAATAAACCAATTAACTGCTGAAGGTGGGTGGCAGAAACCCCCAACTGTCATATTGATTTTTTATTGAACCCAGAGCTCAAGGCATTGTTAGCCATTGTTAGCCTATTTGTATATATTTCCCTTTTTGTGTTCAGAGAGAATGTACTAATGTAATTTATTCACTTGGTATTTCCTCTCACCACCACTAAGTGCCAAACAACACCGCAGGCAGCTGAATAGGAAATGCTGTGACATCGGGATAAAAACAAATGATTGTGATGACTTTTCCACAAGTGTCCCATCTATTCCACCAATTAACTGTTTTCTCTTGTGTGTTCCTTTGTTTTAGCCTTGTACAGAAGTGTTGTTCCTGGATATTTTCCACAACTACAGCCAGACACTGACGCCTGTGCTACTGGAAATGGTTCAGAATCTACAGGGTCAGTTAAATGTTCAATTTAAAAGTCATTACATACTAGCGTACGCAGCTCAGCTCATTCTTCAAAAAAGATTGATTCAGCATCATCCTGTAGTGACTGTCCTTCTTTTTCTCCCTCAGAAGACTTTTTGATGGGCTGTATTGAAATGTTGAAATTTTTTTCTATAACTCAAATATAAATTGTTAACCTCTCTACTATGTAATCATACTTCTTGTATCTCTATCTCATGTGCAAAAATTATGATAATGGACATTCCTTGAATGAAAAAATATGCAGTATACAGGTAGTGCTCAAGATACAACCAGAACCAGTTGTGTTTGTAGGTTGAGTACTACTTGTACATCGTACTTGGAATCACGTTTGAGATATATATATATATATATATATATAACTTTTTGTGTAATTCTGGTTCTAATGCTGTATAATATGTTCAAATTCTTCTTAATAAATTTATACAAGGTATTACCCTTCCTGGTTTTAAATATAAGAAAATGGGCAGAAGATGCGATAATTTTTTTTTTCATGAAATCTAAAATGTCTCAGATTAATACATCTTTCATATGAGAAAGCAATCGCTATTTGTAGGTTTTTTTGTGGCCCCGTTTACAATCACAGTGCGTTTACTCCCCAACCTATGAGCACAATTGGTTCAGCGAGGCTGTTCATAAGCTGAGTTGCTCTTAAGGTGTTCCACATGAAGTCTGAAATCAGAGCAAAACGTTCACCTAGTCTTATCTTTTCTGGGTTATTTTGACATGACGTGAAATCTCAATCTCTGGGGTGTTAATGTTACACTGCTCAGATTGGGTTGTGGAAGAAGGGTGAACTACAGTAGTCGGACATGGCGGCGCACAGTTGTTCATGACTATGAATGTTCGTAGGTTGAATGTTTGTATCTGGAAGACTACCTGTAGGTCTAATATAAAATCTACAAGATACATATCATCAATGAGTTCCCTGGTGACAGCATTAGAACCACTCCAAACTCTCTAGTCAGACACTCTCATGTCACACTGCCACTGGTGGAACAGAAGTTCCTCCTCTGTGGCTCAATTAGCAGCACAGTTTTTCAAACGGACAAATTCCTTTGGTCCATTTCAGCTTTCCTCTCAAGCTACTTTTCCTTTTCCAAAGTAAGTTGAAATGAGTTCTGCCAGAGCAAGGAAGAAGGGTAGGTAATTCTGTGGTTCAATAGCCAGCCAGCTATTGATTAAGACTTGAGGACTCCATAGCTAATAAACAATTAAAGAACAGAACAGAAGAATAACTGAGACAAGGCATATTCATTGGATGCATCTTTTAAGTGTTTAACAATCTTATGTTGTGGGTACTGGCTTTGTTGTTACCAAACCCTGACTGTTCTTTATGGTTGCAAAAGTTTTGCGTCTATAAGCGTCCAAATGCAATAATTTACTTATAGGTTGTTTATCTGTTTCTACAGGTCCAACCAATGTGGACGACCCCGTTCAGTTACTTATGAAAGATGCTGGTGAGTCAAAAGGAGTATTGACTTCTACTTTAAATTACATGTCTATGTTAATCACGTAAAAATGGCAATATATAAACATTCAAATTTTTCTTGTTATACTCTTTTCTGTAGCCAGTTAACATTTGATTTCTTGCTTTTTTTTTTAACACCATTTTATTCTTGCCTTTCAGGATTAGTCTTTGGCAAATCATTGCTTCTGCTTTGTTGTTTTCATGGTATAAACGGCTAAATCACAGTTGTAATTGCTTGCTTAGTGGGTCTCTGTTGAAGATAGATGCCTGTTGAGATTTCAGTCTATTGAAAGTGTTGACAAACAACACAAAAAATGTCACAGAATGATTAAGTTCTACTGTTGCTGCCTCAGTGGCTCATACTTTTGGATGTGAGATTTGGATGAAGGACCTAAGAAGCACTTAATTAGAGAATGTTTTTGTCGATTCAAATAAATCAGTCAACAAGAATGACACTCTAATGAGTGCATATAACACATGTGCCAAGACTAAACAGTCTTCCACATCTGTTTAACTTGCCTGAATTATGGTCCCACTCCTCCATAAAGACAGAAATGTTGATAAATGACCAGCATTGTTAAAAACATGGGAAGACAATTCTGGATCCAGCCAATATCAAGATCCAAAGTTTAATGAATTATTTTCTGGCTCATGACCAATCCTTCTAAATCTCATGGAAAGCTGCCCTTTGGTTTTTGTGAAATCCTTCCAACTAGCCAACCTACCATTCAATGTTACATCTTACAATATAACCTCATTTACAGAGGTAATAATTACAGTGATGCTTAAGCAATTATAGAGAATGACTTTAATTATACTGCTGCAAAAAGGTTGTGGTGTTTTTGTTTTTTTGGCTCCAACTCAGCAATTATATTGCTGAGCTTCATGGGAAGTCACAATATTGCAAATGCAATGTAATTCATGTTCCGAGGCACATGAATTACATAACAATGTAATTCAGTATGAATTACATTCCTTGAATTACATTCCTTAATACAAAAGTTGTAGGTGATTTAATATACAGTTTTTTCTGCACTATAAGGCTCATTGGACTATAAGACGCACATTTAATGAATGGCCTATTTTAAAACTTTTTTCATATATAAGGCACACTGATTATAAAGCACACCTTCAATGAATGGCCTATTTTAAAACTGTTTTCATATATAAGGTGTACTGGATTTTATGGTGCACTGCTGATTTTTGAGAAAATTACACTCTGAGGATTTCGGATGTCCGGCGGGAGCGGAAATCAAACCGCCGATGTTCCAACCAGACATCGGCGGTTTGATTCCCGCTCCCGTCGGACATCTGACTTCCTCGGAGTGTGAGCTGACTGTGGGAGTGTAATTTCATCTCCCAATACAGACAATTAATTTTCTGACCAGAAAATGATCTGTGAATATTCATGTCTACTTCCAGCTTGCGATTCAGTGCAGAATATGCTTCATAAAAACCAGAAATTGGTAGGTCAAGGGTAGCCAATGAAATCACTGACTGTTTATTCTTTTTTTTAAAGCTGTTGTGTCTTTCTGGCTGCTTTTTTCTTGTTCACTACAGTTTTTTTAATACTCTGAGGTTTAGCATTTGCAGCCCTTTTACGAATCGTGTGTTGTATTTCTGTATCTGTTTGTTTATATATCTATTCAGTTTTGATTGTGATGCTTTGTGTGCAGTATACAATGCAGTGGGACTGGCGGCCTATGAACTGTTTGACAACGTGGATTTTGACCAGTGGTTCAAGAATCAGCTTCTTAATGAGCTTCAAGTCAGCCATCACAGGTAAATCTGAGAAGTGTGATATGTTTTTCTTTGTTATATTATTTTATGTTTTAACAGTGTTGTGAAATATACAAACTAGAGAATCTTGAAGTACAGTGCGCCCTCGTGCATTTGCACATCAATGCTCGCGACTTCACCTCATTGCAGATTTTTCATAGGCAGTCATGTAATGATACGCACATTCTATTGGTTGACGGCATCCGGAAGTGCACTATGTAACATTTAAATCACCGTAAATAATAAGACAATTTGTCGTTCTATCTTGGAATTTGTTAATCGCGTGTGACTCCTGGAACGCATTACCCGCAAAGAACGAGGGCGTACTGTGTTTACCACTCAAAAAATATCCACCTCAAGGTGGACAAAATAACATCAGCATATAAATGAATGTTTGTGGAGATCTCTAGGCTGAAGCAGGCTCAGTTGAAGATGTGAGTGGTGTTGAATGGATTGACTGCAGGTATTAACCTCTGTCCAGATATTAATTAGCACAGCAGCACAGTTAATACATACTAAAAGTCGCTGTCTATCATGGTCACATTAACAACAACTGCCTGACTCACCATCACTCAATGAGCAGCAGTCACCGGAGTTCAAACAGGCTGTTAAAACACAAGCAATAACAATAAACAGATGAATGCATTTGAAAAGTTATGGAGAGATATAAGGTGGGGAAAGCTTAGGTGGTAAGAGTGATAGGAAGAGGAAGTGCCCGGTTCACATCGACCCCAAGTTGATCGAAAGAGGAACCCCTGCAACTCTCCAAAGGTCGTCCACTCAGGATGCTGCTGACGTCAAGGTGATGATCGCCTGACTCTTTCCAGATAGTGCAGGTGTGAATAAACCCTCCAGTTTGTTCCTGGGAAAGCCGTTGGTTTATATTTATGTATGTGCATTTACTTTTGATGCTCAAAGCAAATATTTTCCTATTTGAACAGACACAATTCATAAAGAGGAAATAATTGAGGATGCACCTGAGGCCTCGCCCTAAAATAGGAGTGTATGACTAAAGCTGAAAAGTAACAATGAGCAAATGACTCTAGGATAAACATTTAACTTTGCTCCCTCTAACAAAGAATGCAACAGAAAAAAGTAATTTTTAAAGAAAGAAAAGTGTAATAGAACCTATTTCTTATTTTCCTTCTTGTTGTTTCTACTGACTGTTTCTTTCTCTATTTCTTTCTCTTGTGCTGGTTCTACTTCTTCAACTTCTTCCTGTGCTTGAAAATATATGTGACGAGAGTCCTTTTGTTTCGTTTTTTAGGTTCTTAAACGCATATTCTGAAGCACAATTGCTCCTATAAGCATTCAGAAGAAATTGCAGTTACAGATATTTTTAAAAATAAGACCTTTTTGTTGATGTTCAAAAAAAGATGTCATCCAGTTTAACAGTCTGCCCTTAGGCAGAAGTGATAGGAGAAATAGTAATACTCCCAAATTGATATATTGTCTTTTGAGTGCAAAGAGCTCTGAAGATTACAACCTGTTGCTTTGTGCTAATAGGATTTAGCTTTACTTTTAATGAAGGCTGATTATATAAACTGCAACAGATAAACTTTTCAACTCACATTGGTTTTCTGTGCTGAATCAGACTGTGTTTCTGTCTGATTTTGAGACATTCCCACAGTCTTTTGAAGAGACGTTTGCGATGGGAATATAGACTCACTATGGATGTTACAGAATCATCACTTTTAATGATATCATTTAAAGGGGCAATTAGTGGCTTGCTGTTTTTCCTCCTGTCTATGTCAGCATATGATTGCATACTTGGTTGAATGCACCTTTCCCTAATTATGCTTTTATCCACACCGTCGGTATGTCATCATGTTTTACCTCCCGTCACAATTCTATATCATTTTCAACGCCTACTGGGATGCATTAGTCAAAGGAATATTTATCCTCATGTTAAAAGAATATACCTGCTGAGCTAATTAAGTTTAGACAGTCATCCAAAGAAGTTTTGACATGCAATCACGGTCTTCAGATGGTGGAAGACAATTTAAAGGTCTGTTGAAGTTCTTTTTATTGATCTCAGCACAGTGCAGTAGCTATATACGAAATGCACCTTCACCTGCTAAATAAATTTAAATTTCCTACTGAGTCCAGACCTGTTTCCGCTACTTCCTGTCAAATACCCATGGATATTTTCTCCAAAACATTTCATTTAATAAAGCATCAAATCGCTTAAACAACTCATTTCATGTCCATATCTCTATTTAAAATTACTTCAGTGCAGTGCAGGTTTATATGCTTGGGAACTGAACTACACATATACAGTATTTCATTCATTCAACATCAGAAAGTTCAGAGCCCTTCTTCCATACTGCGTACAATTTGTACCAGTGGCGGTGTCGTAACATCTGGGCTGACCATACAGACGTTATGTTTTCATCAGCTGCTCAGGTTGTCAGGGTGGATGATTTTTTCCACCAGCGCTGTTGTTGAGTTAACTCCAAAATTAATTGGTAACAAGGAATTATAGGTCTATTAATTAAAATAATGTTTTTGGCTACTTTTAATGGCCTGTGCTAGCTGACTTGTTCAAGGGCTTTTTCCTCTGATACTTTTAGACTAATACCAATTATGTGATCAGTCCTTACGCATTGATCCTGGCTCACGCTTTTTCAGTCCAGGCGATATGTATTTACACAATGTCAACATATTCCATACAATCTATTTTCAGTGGCTTATTTATTTATTTATTTATAATTTTTTTATATGCAGAATTAATCCCCACAGGGAAATTAGTGGCACACTCTAGTTAGTACACATGCTTATGCAGTATATACTGTATATATACAGTATATTAGTGTGTATAGGCCCTGAAGACACAAACACACACAAGGGGCCTGTAAGCATGCAGGGGGAGGTAGAATTGCCGGCAGCCCCTTTTTGTGGAGCGCCCAAATGAGCAGCTTGTAAGGGGGATGGTGCTTTGCTCAAGGGCGCCTCGGCAGTGCTCCGGAGGTGAGCTGACACCTCCCATTGTCAGCTCACACTCCAGGTGTTTTTGGGCGGGAGTGGGAATCAAACCGCTGATCTTGAAATCTTCGATGACCCGTTCTACTGACCGCTCTACCACTGAGTCACTGATCATTACATGTAAGAAAATGGATCTCTGCAAAATATCAAAATTGATGCTTTTTGCCTGAATCGGCAAGTCAGTCATTGTGTTTGAATGACAGCAGTTGGTAGGCTGCCAGTGTCTGCTTTTCATCACCGAGAGAAAAGACCATGCCAGCAGATAACTGGACCAAGACGTGTGTTTGCAAGCAGGATAAGCAGGAAAGCTAATATAGATTGTTGCGAAGTCTGTGGCTTTGGTGTAGCAGGTCACTATTTTGTCTGTCGCCTTTTGATGTATGACTGTATATTTGCTATTTACAAGTAAGGAAAAAGAAAATCTGATCAATTTTAGAACGTGACATTGTTCTAAATATTCTCAGGTTTTTTTTGTTAAAACGTCATATATATGTACAGTATGTACCTTATGTTTTTGTATTATCTTATGTGGGCTTTTTTCAGTAAAGCAAAGTGATAAATGTAATAATTAGATATTGAATTTTTTTGTCAAAACCAACTTTAAAATGGAGAAAAAGTTTATGTAATTTATATGTTTTGAAAACTCAAGTACACACATGGTGTTCATGGTGTTTTTTCTTTTGTGCAAAAAACTGTAAGAACAGGAATCCATCTCTCAACCTCCATCCACATTGGGAACAAACTGTGTGTTGACCTTTTCGACAAAGCCACACAGAGACCAGTTTCTAATCAGAGTAGCTAAAACACAGAAGTATTGTGGCAGAAATATGTGTTGGCTTCTTCTCACAAGAAACTGTGACAGTTTCTGTAATGACATCTGCCAGGAGACACACTCAGAGCAGAAGTTTCTGGCTTACACACTGGTGAACATTTGTTGTTGTTACCAGAGAATTCCCACATCATGCTGCACTGCCTGGATGGCTGATTGCTGGCTGTTGAAATGATTATTACTCTTGCTTATTGAGATCTTGATTTACATTTTAAAGAATAATTCTGCACTAAATGGCTACGATATGCTTTGTGGAGAGATGCAGTAACAAATGACAACCTCGCCTCATCGCAGCAGGTAATTTAATTTTGAAAGTTTCTGGCTGTTTAGACAGCAGGCCTTCACTTACCTGAAACCATAACTGCAGGATTTCTTTTAGCCCCAATTAGTCTGTGTCAGTTATCATGCTGCTTTTTGAGGGTAGTACATCATTTAGATTTTAATTGATCCTGTTTATGTTCATTGATCCTGGGTTTAAAGGAATTCCTGGGACAATCTGTGATATTCTTCCATTCACTTGTCTCGTGGATGGCAAATATTTTTTCAATTGTTCTTCATGAAGCTGCGATCTTTCACCAGCTTTCTGTAGAAATGATGGAAGTGAATGTCAGTTGCTGTGTGTCTTGCTGACTTGTTGGCTGTTGTTCCACATGCACACCCCTGTTTTTGAAAAACCAATCAGATAAATTAATGTACATCCAGATGAGAATTCTTCAAAGGCTTACAGAATTTTTATGTTTGATTGATACCTATAAACACAATGGCAAAATTAAAAAACAAAAAAAATCCTCGGTGCTCAAAATATTCCATTTTATTTCTTTGTTTGACAAATGTATTTAAGTTCATGTCTGCACTTCCTTGGTAACAATCTGAGTTAGCTCTCTTACGTTTTTATTTTTCTAGAATGTTGACGTAACTTTGAACATGTTGTTTGAAAAACGCACTGGTGTTTGGCAACACAAATTTAAAGCTGTTGACCAGCTGCATCTTGTCCTCACGTGTATCTTTCCCTTTAAAATAAAACTCAACTCTTTTTTAACGACACTGAACTGCTGGTTTCAATCAATGGACTCAGCAAGAGTGCTGTTTGTTTGTTTTTTTGACATAACCTCTAGTTTTATGATCTTACCAATGATTATAGTCTTCTGCATTTTTAAACGTTATCTCGAAATCAGGATTTACAGCTGTGAGTTGTCAGTGCCAACAGGAGAGAACAGAGCACGCAGCCCCCATTGAGGTTGTATTGAGCTTGATGTTTGAGGTGTTACTACAAATCGGACGGGTCTGAGGTGATGTTTGCAAGGGAATCCGATATCCATGTTTGTGTGGTACTCAAAAACTGGTTTCATCAAGGATGAAACCTTGATGCTTCTAACGCTCCCCTGGAATCAACAACATATTGTGTGAAGGTTTTATTTCAAGCTATGGGAATACAGCGTTACCTCTACTTACAAAATTAATTGGTTCTGCAAGAAATTTCATAAGTAGAAAATTTCGTAAGTAGAGATGTGTTTTCCATACAAATACCCTAATGCGTTCCAAGCCCCCCAAAATTCAGACATAAATGTTTTATTTAAAAAAATGCATCAAAACATGTAACAAATACATGTTACAATTACATTATTACACAATAAATGAGAATTGTGCATAATGCAAAAAACAAAGAATAGAGTAAAGAATAAAAATGATGGTCATTTACCTTTTAACTGCTGTCCTCGATTGTTTTTTGCCCTCTTTGGTTCATGCGCTACTTGTCTCACCATGCCGAACAACAGAGTGAATTGCAGTCCTCCTTTTGAACTTCTCCAACCACCCATGTGATGCCTTAATCTTCCTAAACTTCCTTTTGTTTTAATACGTGGCGATTGTAGATTGGGATGCCAGGTAGATGCAAGGTAATAGCCAATGGCAGAGCAGCTATAAGAATGTTGCGTTCCGGAACCTTTGAGAGCTGCGAGTAGCAGCCCATACTGTATTTTTACCTTTCGTAACTCGAAATTTCTTTTGTAACTAGAGGCAATATTTCCTGTTGCGGCGTTTCGTAAGTAGAAAATTTCGTATGTAGAGACATTCGTGAGTAGAGGTACCACTGTATTTTAATACCACAGTTTAGTAGAAGGAGGAACATCTGCATTATTGATAGCATTAAAGATCATTTCTAAATAACTTAGCATATTATATTACCTTGGTACCATCTTGTAGATGTAATTAGTTCCTCTTTGAACTTTGGTGATGTCATCATGTCCCTAGTTTTAGCTGTCACTAATGTCAGTTTGAGCTTTGCCAAGGTCTGTAACACTCAATATGAGGCAACAACAGTCACAATGCTATCTGTCGGCAAAGCTATTGTGTGATTTCAACCGGTGGCTGAGCCTCAGGCCACCCGTAAGCGGCTTTTACAAATCAGTTGGCTGTCACTTTTTGGCATGATGATTACACAAGCAGTCATACTTGGGTACTTACTGGCACATGCACGTTCTGACTGGCTGTCAAATTCTCCTCTTCAAACAGTAACAAGTTTCTTAGCTCTGACAGGTTATCGTGGTTGATAGCACAGATACACACAAGACACATACAAAAATCATGACTCCTACTTAGAGGCAACCTCCTCCCCATACCAACTCAGAGTCGACAGACCTTTTTTTGTCGCCTAAACAAACAGTGAGATACAGATACAGGGGATGTTCATCTTTCTGCTGTCAGACTCAGTCACTGTAGAAACACTTTGACATCTTGACATTGTGTTTATTCCGCTTGACCTTTTGAGTGGAGTTTATGAAGAAAGTAAGGGAACCTTTTTTATTTCTAGCGGTTTGTCAGTATCCTACTAGATATGTTACCCCCTAAAATGGAAAATATGTCTAGAATAGAAACAGGAGAACAGTGATTTGTATGATATCCTTCAAAGAAGGTGATTTGATTTCTATTTTTAATTTAATTTTTGTCCATAATTGTCCATATGGTTGTCAGAAAGATGAGCAGGTTTTGTGAGGATGCTCAACCTTTGACCAATGAAAAAATACCCCTGTCAACCCACCTGTCCATCTGCCTTCCTGCCCGCTTTTCCATCATTTCCTTAAAATTTGCCAGCATACTAATAATACACACAACAAGCTGTTGTCTCCCCAGCTGAAGCAGATAATCTGTATTTGTCAGTCACAGACATGCACCCATGCACTGCTATCTTATATTGCATACATACAGAGTTGGGAACACTAATCTCTTTGTCACTTCAGCTAATGCCATGAATGAATAATAATCAGCATGGATTATGATGTCAGAAATAATTCTCACTATTGTCAGGATTTGTTTTGCATTTGCTTAAGTCTCTTAAAATCTTTAACATATTTTTCAGTTGCTGTCTACTGCACCTTGTATCAAAGAACAGTACACTAAAGCCATAACTGTCCTGTAGAGTTCTTTTAACAAGCTTTAATTTGACAACAGATAATCATCTGTAATTGGATGATTTTTTTTGTGATATTGCTGCCTTGTTATTTGAGTGCCAGTATATTGCTGCCAAGCTGTTATTTGGAACCTATAGAAAGAGCTTTGGGAATGTGACTGGCCATTGTCGACTGGCACTGCCATAGATGCTCTATCATGCTGGAACCATTCCATATGTTGATGCTTCCATGAAACTTGATGAAAATCAGATTGATCCGGCCTTTGTTTGCCTTTAAAAGTAATTGGAAGCCAGTGTGTTCTCCTTCGTGCTCCACTGCCTTTGAGGTTCAGCCCAGGAGTGTCTAAGTCCCATCATGCGCTTTTAAGATAACAAGAAATCAGATTCAAGTGGCATCAAGTTTGCCGTTTGTGATGGGCAAATTTCAACTAAAAACAAAGAGAAATAATCTTTTGTGCTGATTTCTCCAAGCAAGCCTCCCCATTCACAAACACAAACAAATGCAAATCGTTCTTTGCCACCTTCGAGTCCTGAGTCATGCTGTTGTCTAGTATTCTCTGGCTTGTATCCCAGACTATGGTCTCTGGCTCCCTGTGGATATTTGACAGGACGCCAACAAGAGTGTCACCCCTCTATCCGCCGCCTGTCGTCTCATGCCTCCTTTCCTCAATCCCCCCAATCACCTCACTTCTATCAAAGGCTCTCCTCACATACAGCTTTTGCCTGAGATACAAACAAGGGCAGCTGCTGAGGGACACTTATTGCCTGCCTGCCTTGTCTAGCTTTTTGAAAACCAAGTGTCCGACAAGCTGTGCCACATTGGACACATGCAATATCAGGTCATTTTAGTTCATATTATACAAACCTCATCTTTCGTGGACATGCAGTCATCCTTTTAGTTTAGTTTATCTGACACTGGTCACCAAGTCCCTCTGTCTTTTCTGACATGTTTTAACAAAGATATAATTGATTTACTCATTCTTAACAACCACTTGCTTCTTGTAGTATTCTACTACAATTAAACATTTGAGGAAAAACATTTTATCTATTACGCTTTCTTTTACTTTGTTTCTTTGGGGACTTAAATTTGGTGCTGCACACTTTCACACTGAAAAGTGAACTGCCAGAAAGAGGGCTAAATTAGTTTTACTTCTGGAGTTGGTCATGCACAATAGGACAGTGACACCATACATATTACACAGGGTACCACAGGGCTCTGTGCTTGGCCCTTTGTTATTTTCTCAATACTTATTCCCACTTGATGCAATTCTAAGAAAACATGGCATTTCTTTTCGTTGTTATGCTGATGATAGTCAGATATATGACCTTCTTAAGAAGTCTGACTTCTACAGTCTAAAGCCACTCCTTGATCGTTTACCTGACATTAAAACCTTGTTGTTACTGAATTTTCTCAATTTTAATAAAAAAAAAGAGAGACTGAAGTCATGGTTTTTGGTAGCATTTCTGAAACCCCCGTAATCAGTCTTGATTGGTTGACAAAATACAACAAGACAGTTGTGAACAACTTGAGGGTAAAAGTGGATAAGGAACTTAAATTTGACAGCCAGATTAAAGCAATGGTGTATTTGAGCTTTTTCCAGTTGAAGCAGTTGGCAAAAATGAAACCAATTTTAGGGAAAAAACATTTTGAGACAGTAATCCACGTCTTTGTGACCACTCGGCTGGATTACCGTAACAGACTTTATGTGAGGGGTTAGTGGGTCCTCCATTGCCCGCCTTCAGCTGGTCCAGAATGCTGCTGCACGTCTTTTAACAGGAACAAGAAGTACGAGCACATCTCACTGATTTCAGCTGCATTGCATTGGCTGCCCATACATTTTAGGATTCATTTTAAAATCCTTTTATTTGCTTTTAACGCCATAAGTGGCCTCGCTCCCCCCTACCTCTCTCAGCTACTTCACGCGTACACGCCCAGTCGCTCTCTCAGGTCAGCTGACAAGCTGCTTCTCACACAACCTCAAGTCAGGCTGAAGGTCAGAGAGGAACGCGCTTTTTCGGTGTCAGCTCCTAAACTATTGGATGGGCTCCCGCTGCACATGAGGCAGGCTTCTTCACTGTCGCATTTTAAATCTCTTCTTAAAACCCACCTCTTTTCCTTGGCATTTGACACTGATTAGTGTTTTGTATATTATTTTACAGTATTTAAAAATTTTTTTATCTGATTTTATTTCTGCTTTTAACTTATTTTAAGTTATTTTATTGGATTTTTATTTGATATTTTATTTAACTGCATTATGTTCATGGTTTTATGGCGCGTCTGTTGTGTTTTTATCTATTGACTGTGCAGCACTTTGGAAACCTTGTGTTTACTTAAATTGTGATATATAAATAAAGTGGATTGCATTGGATATTGTGCTATTGTAATCAAAGGAGCCATAAGCAGTGACAACACCAATTTCATCCTTTGAATCACTGGCCCAGTGGTTTTTTTAGTGAAAGCAAGTGATGTAGTTACACTGTTTTGATAAGCTGATTCATTTTTTGTGCATTGCAATTTGCATGGAGACAACGGAGTAGATATGTATTAAAAGATTTCTTTGTTGCCCTCCTGTCATCCTCCTCCTGTCCAGGTACAAGTTGATTCGCAGACGAGTCATCTGGCTGATAGGACAGTGGATCTCTGTCAAGTTTAAATCTGACCTTCGGCCTTTACTCTATGAAGTCATCCTGAGCCTCATGCAGGATCCAGATTTGGTGGTAAGGCAGTTGCAGACACAATGTCTTTTTTATTACAACTGGGTTTTCAACTTCCACACAAAACACAAGAATAACAGTGACTGAAGTGGGTCATTTGTAAATGTGCAGAGTCAGCTCTACAAACACAGCATGAAACCGCAGCTATTACGCTGCCAATGTTCTGCACACAAACCATAATATTTAGTGAAGAGCCATGGGAACATTGTTTGAATCTCAATATACAGTTGGAGACTGTTTTTGTACAGGGGTGAATTGGGTATGTTTGATAAAGAATCGATTCCTTTTATTTTGTCTTGAACATTTTTTCAGCAATGGCCTGAGCAATCTCCTGTTTGTGGAAAAGTAGCTATTATTATGCAATACCCATTCCTCAACTCAATTTACATTTCACTATCCTTAGGTTTTGTGCCTCATAAGTCATTCACTTGATTGATGTGTTTGCTTTCACCAGAATTTATATGAGGGAAAGTGAAGTCCGTACATTATTTACAATAACATCTCTACATTAGGTTGAACCCTAATGAGTAACTGGGTTCAGTCTCTGTATGGAATTGACTCTCATATCAACACAAAATGCCTCATGACATCATTAGTTAAATTTCGAAGAGGAACATTTTGATGTATATATATTTGCAGGCTTCCTAGTTATCATGCACACATGTGATTTCAATGTAAGTAGAATTATGATGCAGTTAGGATAATACTACGTTCTCATCAGAACGCTCACAAACATGGTACTCTGATATTATAAATGTCATGTAAAAAAGAATTCAGTAACTTGTTTCAATCGGGAATGTAAGCACACCTGTAAAAACAATGTAAAAGTACATAGATAGATCTGCAGCTTCATAAATTTTGAAATCAAAATGAAGCTTTGAACTTTGAAAACACCTAGGCAGGGAAAATATGTTCCATTCCCATGTGCAGTTAGACTCAAATCATAATCCCAATTCATTGTTTAAAGTCAAATTCTTGAGTGTAAATACGTGATTCTAAATACTAGAATTTGATTTTCAGAGTCAAAGAGAATAGTTAGTATGACTTAAACTGAGGCAGATCCGAGTAAAGCAATGTAATTGCGGCGACAGAACTACAGTTGATTATCTCCTCTCAGTCATCCATAATGGAGTGCACACCTTCACACTCACAAGGGCCTCATTTCCTATTTCAGAGACCTAAATGCTTCTTGAAATCGCCACCTCAATACAAAATGATTTGCTGCCAAACCAACCAACCAGCGCATGTTAACATAGACTGTTTTTAGAATCCGAGTCCTTTAATTCATAAGGGGGATAATGCGTCCTACAGTTTCAGGGGTTGTTCTTCACATACTGTGTTCTTGCTTTTATATCACTGAGCAACACATTTATCATAAGTTCCTCCTTAATATTGTCCTGCCCTATTACAGCCTCTTTAGCAAATTTACTGTTGCTCATGAACATAGAGAATCTATCAATCTAACTGGTTATCAATATCTCTACTGCAATTTTCTGGTCCCATTTGTTCTGATGGATAAGAAGGTAATAGTTTATCTCTGACATTTCAGTCTTTGCATTTTACAAGGAGTTATTCACCAGAGCGATTTATTGATTGGTGCAATGACCAAGTACTAGCTCAGACAGACAAGGCTTGATTTATTCTATTCTATGGTACTCATTGATGATGAGAGAAACAGGAGAATGTAAGAGGGTGAAGAGGACGAGCTGAGATAATGATGCCTTCATTATTGGAAAATCTGTCAAACGAGAGTGGAGTAGTCTTAATGCGTGTTGGCTAAATGGTTTTTCATTTCAGCTTCAAATCAAATTCAGTGTTCGTGTCCAAATAATGTTAGTCAGCCAGCGATCAAATGTTGTTTAAACCGTTGCGCTGTATTTATTTTATTAAAACATATATACCAGTAATCTCTTCTTCTCCTTCTCCTCTTCTTCATTTTTAATTCCTCCGTTGAGGAGAGAAGCAGCTCTCTCTGTATCAGATGCGAATTAGCTTGAAGCTACAATCTACTATGGTGAATAAAGTGGCAACATTTACATTTAATTGTACACTGTCTTTTTCAAATAAATTAGATAAAGTAAGAGATTGTGGTTTGTGTTCGTGTTTTGCTGAAGAAGAATTGAAGAAGCCTCTTGGATGAGAGGCGAAACGTCTTTAAGGAACTTTCTTAGTCCAGTGGATTGATTTAAACAGCTTTGGATAACCATGACCTGGATCACTGAGAACCTACACAGACATCTGATATATAGTATTAAGGTGAAGAACTGTTGACTAGGCGTAGGATTCCTGGTACCAGAAGGAGGTGTTAATATGTCATTGTGACACCATAGTGTTGGGTTATGCCATGAGCTCAGTGATACAACAATTGATGGTTATTGCAGGAATTGTTCTGACACAGTACCAGGAAAGACTTCTTGATGTTTCGAGACTGAGGTGATGATGATGTTGGTGGAGGTATGCACTCCGACTGCTTTCTAGTTCAGTAATCATGATTGAAGATACTAACCAGGTGACTCCAGGAAGATCAGTTTATTGTTTGATAACAAAATGGTACGTTTATCTTTCCTCATTAAACTAAATTATGTTGCTTGTGGGATGAGTTTTTCATATAACTGACAAACAAACAACTGGAATAAAGGCGAATGCAAAGATGGGATGGCAGAAATCTTTTGAACTGTGTGTTATTAAACTTTTTGTGGGTTTGTTGATGAATTAAAATAAATTCCCTATGCATCATCATTAAAAAAAAAGTTTTAATGTTTGATTTTCTTTTTTTTATTTACAGTACAAGTAATTTACAGATATGGTTGATAATTGCTATATATATTTGTTTCATATTTAAAAATGCAAATGTCTGTTTAATACAAATATTTTACTCCACATGTGATCTTTGCCATTAATAATAATAATAATAATAATAATAATAATAATAATAATAATAGTAATAATAATAATAATAATAATAATAATAATAATGGATTAGATTTGTATACCCAGACATGCATGCACACATCAGCTATTGCATCTACTAGACAGTGTATCAATGTATAATTGACTATAACTACATTTGTCTCTGACATTAACTCACATAGTTTGGAGTAAAGGTCAAAGTCCAAATACTTTTTCAGTAATATTTTTTTAAATTCACTGTTAACTTAATGATAACAAGATGTAATGTTTGCTGCTTTCAGACATGATAAGTATAGACTTGTATCTTATGTGGCACAAAACCAGGATTTATATAGTGTGACCTCCATTTACCTCATACAGTACAACATATCTACATCATGTGTTGTTGCTCAGGACATAGGTTGTGGTTTGTCGATGTTGGTCAGTCCGCTTTTATCTCTGTGTAGTCAGAATTTAGTAAAATACACCTGTTCATAGCTTAATGCTTGCTGATACTCATATCTCTACCTCTACAATGGGGTGCACTGTTCACAATGCTGATATCAGCAAACTACTTTCCCATACATTGCCAAAATCACTGTCTGCCAACTGCCCAGTACAGTGTAAACTGGAGTTCATCCAGAAAGAAAACTTTTCTCCAGAATGCCAGATTACTGCAAAATGAATCTTTTCCAATACTAGTTGGTTAATTTGTTAAACTGGGATCAGGGCAAGACCCCGGTGAAGATGACAAGCACACCGATTAGCGTATTAGAAGGTTCTTTGGTTGTGCAAGGGTACTATTGCATCAGCTGCATGGGCTCCTGGTGTCCGATGGTCATGCATGTGAAGAAACCAGATGTTGTACATGTTGTCTGTGTTTGTGATGCTAGTTGGATATACTGCCAGTTTCTCTGAACTGACATTGAGTAATGCTTATATTGAAATGAACATTCATTTCACAGGCAGCAGCTCTTGTCATCTCAGCAGCCAGCAAGCCAGTTGAACACAAAACTAGCCACATCTGCGGCATTGTGCTGTGTGATAAAACTACACTATGAGAATGAGTCTTTTGTGTAATTAAAAGATCTTTTTACTGTGAAATGTTAGAGCAGAAATATATTTTTGATTGCATATTGCATGCAGTTTGGCTGGATATAGATGCTTTTGTTGCTTTTCATCACTGACTTGTTTCCTAATTAGATCTTTTCTATGCTACTTTCAGTTCTTTGAGATGGTTAAATGGGATATTCACTCAGTGTGTTTTTTCATTGCAATTTACATTGATCTTGCTTGGTGTTTTGGAATTTTGAATTGAAACAATGCAGCTGTAAATAATAAATAATCAAATACACAGTGTACTTATAACACAGTACAATACAGTGTAAAGAGTGCACACACCCAAACTCACAGTGTTATCTTCCTGTAGAGGCGTGTGACTTGTGCTTAAAATCTGTTATGAAATGGTTGGAGAGCAAGGGCCGGCTGTAATTGAGTCACTGTTCTTCCCCTTCCAATGTTTACGATCTTTAATCTCCTCCATCAAATAACTTTCTCCCTGGTGGATATTTCCACCTCCATCTCTCTGACAGCCCTAAATTATGCTGCTAAATCTAGAAGAGCAGGAGACCACTTTTTATTACGATGGACAGCTTGTATTTAGGTGTACAGGCACACACTTGTATGGAGTGTTAAGTGCTTTGTTGTCTTTATGATGCAGCTAATGAAGAGCAATGAAAGTATAGTAACAGATTACATCCCATTTCAAAGTGGGATGTAATATGTCAGTGTAATTGTGAGTGTAATTGTCAGTGTTCGTGTGTCTGTCCGTCCGTTAGTTAGTCCACCAAATATCTTCGCAACACTTGCAGATAGAAAGATGAAACAAAAAGCACATTACTCGGGCGGCAAAGGGGATGAAAATGTAAGACTCTAAATCAAAGCTAGTGCTTTGATCTACCTAGGCATTAGCTTTGACCACAGATCAAAGCTAGTGTATCGCTTTGACCTATACACTAGTCAAAGCTATGCACTTGTCAGGTACTACTTTCAGGGACCCTGACCTACCCTGGAAGTAGGTCAGGGTAGGTTGCGGGATGTTGCCGTCTCTGACTGCCTTGTTTGGTAGTTGTGTTGCATGTCTGGTTATGGAAGTTATATACTCTGTTTCTCTGTTTGTATATGCCTTTTGCTCTGTCTTTATTATTTTACATTTAGTCTTTTCAAACTGCCTTCTTTTGCCAACAATCAATATACATTTATGATGTATTAAAAGTGCAATTCCTTATTTCTTAAATGATTTTCTAAATAAACTCTGTTCTTTTTTCCTCAAAGGTTCGGATTGAGACTGCAACAACCCTGAAGCTCAATATCCTCCCATATTGAAGCCATCATTTATGCTATTATTTTTCAGACAGGTCATAACAAGACATTTATTGATTTTCTTATTTTGCTCTTTATTGAAATCTCACTTCATTCAACAACATAAAATCTTTCGGTCCTGAATGTCTCAAAGCTCTATAGCATAAGCAACACTAAAAACCATAGCTTAGCATACCTATCCTCCAACAGTTTCTCAACAGTTTGAAATGCATCCTTAACCCACGATCACCTGTGGATGACTTTGAGTTCCGAACAGAGCAGTTCCTTCCTGTGAGTACTTTTATTACTGGACATTCTTCCATGTGCTTTTAGTTCAGTGACCAGTGGAATCACTGTTTTTCTAATGCTTCAATTCTTGTATCTCTGTCCAGTACCTTGAGTCGATATTCGGCCTGCTTTTCCAGTTGTTGCAACAGGTGACAGAGTGTGACACAAAAATGCAGGTCCTCCATGTCATCTCCTGTGTCATTGAGAGAGTAAACATCCAGGTGAGGTTGTAGATATCAAACAGATATGTGTTGATAATCATTAAACAGACTACTTTTCTTATTGACTGAAAAGTGAACTTGTTTCAAATTATGTGTCACTACACAAATTCTAATCATTGATTGTGACCTGGGCAACACGGAATCGCGAGCTTCTGTGCAGAAGCTTGCGCTGTTGCCTGACAGCAAGAACGTTCCAGGTTTGATTCCTTTCTGTGCATAGTTTTTAAGTTCTCCCCTTGTCTGTGTGTGCTCTTTCCCTGTTCTCCGGCTTTCTCCCACCCCCAAAATAATGTAGCTAATGTAAATTTGTCACTCTAAATTGTCCATTAGTACGAGTGAGCATGTTAGTTTGTCTTTCATGTGGTCCTGTGATAAGCATGGTACACGTCTGGGGTGTACCATGCCTCTCACCTTTGTCAAAGCTGCTCCAACAGACCAACCGATTGCGATCGTCTTTTATACAAAAAGATGGGTGGATGGACTGTGACCTTGATTTTTGGATTCTATTTTTCTGTTCATTCAAAGACTTGTTCAGATTCACTTAACCTTTTAAACATTTTGAAATCAGTTGACTTTCTTCTAGCGTTTGGACGATGGTTTAAATACAAGGTAGTTTTATGCTCTATGGTTTGGTCACACAGCTGTCAGAAGAGAGTAGTCACCTGCTGACTTTTCCTTTTTTGGTTAACAATGGCCAAAATTTGGTCAAATACTTTCTGATGAATCTAAAAATAATTTCTCTTTTTCATATATAGCAGGAGTTCAGCTCTGATTGTCGTTTCTGCAGCTGCCGCAGACCTGCACTCACTTCATATATGAACCAAACTGGTTTACAGTCTGTGAGGAGATGAACATTTTCACTGATGTTAAAAGAAATTACTGCTGTATATCTTTTCATCAGTTTCTGTGCTTCATATAGTTTTTCCATTCAAACATGTTTTTAAGCAAAATGCATTGAATTCAGTTTGGTCAACAGAAACAAAGAATTGATTCTGAATTTTTTGGCTGAAGAGGCATTTGGGAATATTTCAAGGGAAAGCATTCTGCCAATTGATTGGTTTAGAGCTTTTTTTAAAACTTTAACTTAATATTAATTCCCAATTTTAGCCAAATAAGAGTTTTTTTTTAAATGTGGTGATGTACCTAATCAATAAGCATCTTTTCTCAAACAAGAACAATTTGTCACAGCTAATCATCCCACATGAACTTTTTCAAATTCAGCATTATCCACACTGAGATAACTCGGTGTGACTTTGTCAGTGTTTCATGATCTGCTTCTTGACGTTTTCTTTTTGTTTTGTTTTAGATCCGGCCATATGTAGGCTGTCTGGTTCAATACCTACCCCTGCTCTGGAAGCAGTCTGAAGAGCACAACATGCTTCGATGTGCTATTCTTACTGCATTTATCCACCTAGTACAGGTATAGTTCAATCTTTTCTAATCAATCAGAGCTGCTGCCTGTCTTGGCTGGGATTTGTTTGATAATTTTTTTTTATCTTAGCAGAAAATATTTTCAGTTAAATAAGTGTTCAATAAACAAACAAAATACCCCATTTTACAATGTTTGTTTACCATTGTGTTTTAGTAAGAGGATATTCTTAATGTGTGTAAATGTTTTTTAATCCAAAAATATATTGGCAAGTGAATGTTTATTTTTAATGCAGATGTAAAGCATAATTATGAGCAACATTTTAACTCTGTCATGCAAACGTTTGCAAACTGTATATTTTCCAGAAAACAAACTTTAGCCATTGCCCTACCAGCCAGACTGTTTGTTTGTTCCTTCTGGCAAAAATTTTGTCAGCCTAACATTATTGCCCTCTGCAGGCAGGAAAAATACAGCAGCAGTTTAACTCATTAAGTAAGCAGTTGTTGTTGTTTTTTTTTGTGTGTTTTTTTTTTTTTACTTAACTGAACGACTGAACCAACTTTTCACGGAAATTAAATAGTGGAACTCATTTAAACACAATATCCACCAATAAAGGTAAACTGCTTGACTGGAAATGCCATCCAGCTATTGACTGTAAAACACCAAAAATATTGAAAAAGTGCATTTTCATATTTTTCTCTTCTAATCGTCTGTGAGTGTCTGTTGCAGAGAAAACTGAGGTTTAACTGATTTAAGGTTCCAGTAGGTTGAGCTCATTTCACTCAAAGTTTATTATGTTTATTGTTCATTCATAGGGGCATTAGCAGGTTCTACAGTGTGACAGGTGGTGTTTTTCAGTCAATCTGGCAGTAAGTGTGGTGTTACTGGCCCAGCCACGTGTTGATGTGGATGAGGTAAAATGCAGTTGATGGAGACCTGGGTCAGACCTGTTTTTTAAATCTTGCCTTGCGATTTTTTTCTGGCTGAAGTAACCACAAGAGCGGAACCGTTTTCCTGCTTATCCTCATTTCTGATTGATTTGTCGACATAAACACACATTTTAACCCCAGATTAACGTGATTACCAAGAAAGACCTTTTTGACTGTGCCAATGGCTGTTTTTGTTTTTGGCCGCTTGGAAGATGTTTGGTTTTCAACTGTTTACCTCAAGATTTTTTGTTAACCGAAGTTAACAAGAAAGCCTCTGTTCCTCGACATTGTCACAGCAGCTTGTCTCATTCTGCGGAAAGATGTGAACTCCTCCTGGGACTGCTGCTACATCATTTGACAGTGGGAGATGAAACATTTAGTGATAGAGACAGAGTAACACAAGTACACATCTGAAAAAGGAGCCACTGAAGGTTTAATGCAGAAAGGACTTCGATAAGAAGATTTTTTGTTTTTAATGTATAAAATACAAAAATAAATAAGTGTGGTTGGGTTTTTGATTGTTGCTTGTGACACAATATTCTCATTAGCCATATGGAGACAGTTTTGTACAGTTGTTGCTGTGTGAAAGGTCCGAAAGATAGACAAAAGAATTATAGAAAGCCATTGCATGTGAAATCCACAATGCTAATGGACATTTTGAAAAGTGCTGGACAAATTTTTAATTCACATTTAGACGTAATGTGTCTAAATGTGAATAATGCAGCTGAATAGATGGAGTGAAAGCTGGTTTTCAGTATAAAGATCAATGTGGAGACACTGTGCCATTGTGTGAGTTGGGAGGGTTAAAAAGGGTTTTTTGGCCTGGGGATGTGTTCTCAGCAGGACTGTCCTTGAGCTTAATCCTCCATTACTTAAAAGCCATGGAATACTATAGAGGTCAGGACTGATTATTTCTCTTCCTGTCCCGAAATTACAGACACATACAGCACCTACGTCAACTCCATCTGTCACAAATGGGTTTGTGTTCTATCCTCTTAATGTGATTTCCTCCTCCATCACTTTCTGCTAACTCATGTTACCTGATTAACTTGTACGTGACCACCACATGGATGTTGACTTGGATCATTTTTGGGTGGCTGTAGCTAAGATGGAAAGAGTGGGTCTTCAAATAATCTCAAGGTTGACTGTTTGAATCCCACGCCATCCCAGTCATTCTCTCCATTGTGTTCTTGAGCAAGACACTTTACTCTCCTTGAGTGTCTCACAGTGGTGTTTGAGTGTGATGCATTAATTTCAGGTTGTCATTGTAAATGAGAACTGGTTCCCAGCTGACCTACCTGGTTAAATAAAGGCTTTTCACAAATAAAGAGGCCTATTCCCAGAAATTACATAAATGTTGGCAACTCTTGCATCTTAATGCATGTTTTGTATCCATACCGGAGTCCTTTATGACACCATCTTTAGCCCACTGGTTCAGGTAATATTTGTTTAACCGTATTAAAGTTTCATGTTGCATGATGCGATTGCAAGTGTAAAGACAAAAGTTTCAATTCATGCTATTACTGTTCTAATTATCTTTTAACCGCTCTTTCATCTTTTTGTCATTTGTGGATGTCTCTGATCCTTGTAACAGTCACACTGTGTCGAGTGTTTTGTCAGAGTAATTGTTATCTGGGATGCTTTAACACTTTTTGTAGATGAATTGTCATTCCTCTCATTTTCATGTTTGTGTTGGTCTGTTATAGTAACCACACATATTAGAGCAAAGTAAAGTCAAAATTGGTCAATGTTGTTTATTGTGTCATATTTTTATAGAGCCCTGTAACTACATGATTTATCTCAAGGTACTTTAAAGTATGTCTGGATTTTTTTTAACTGAGCCAACATCCTCTCCATGAGCAAACAGTTACAGTGTCAAGACCAACACATTTGTTCATCCTGCAGTTGCTTGCAAAGGAGCACTGCATCATATCGCTGCCTGATACAAGCGGCAACAGCTTGAAAAGGAGAAAAATATTTTTTCAGCCCTACTCAAACTTCTAATTTTACATGCACGAGTGACACCAGTGGAGGAAGAATCAATACTGCCAGTATTTCGATTTTTTTCATGCCCCCACACAGATCCCACATAGACCAGCTGTTCCAGCCCCCCTTTTTGCTTCAGCCCTCTCTTCACTCAGCAATGACTTGTACCCTGTGCTGACATTTTTGCATTCAGTGTTTTCTTTGTTAACATAAACTATCTAAAAATACAGTGACATGCAAAAAACCATGAACCTTTGCTTTTGAAGAAATTCCATATCATCTCATCCATATGGAAACCATCTCAGCCTGGAAAATAAAACCACAAATATTGCAAGTCTGCTGCCTGAAGATTCAATCAAAAATATTTTTTGTATAACCCATTGGTTTATGTAATAGATAAAGGCTCCAGTAATATTTAAACAGCAAAAGCTGATATGGAAAATCTGATGCTTGGCCACCTGCACCAATCATAGCACTTTGCCGCTCAGCTAGTCAATTCAGTCAGTCCGTCACATACGTGACCTGTGGTCCTACCAAAATAAATGTACAGTATTTGGTGCAACATGGGAACAGCATGCTATGTCAAAGGTATGCCTTTGTAAGACATGATGAGTTAAAGTGGTGATATCATTTAATTTCTGCAAGTTGGTGATTTTCTTTTTTGACCAAACATTAAGCTAAAGCACAAGAAGAAACATCCCTAAAGCAGTCTGTGTGCATTATCTGCTTTCCCAATCTGACATTGACTCTCTGTTTTCCCACAGGGCCTTGGGGCAGAGAGTAAAAATCTTTACCCCTTCCTTCTTCCCGTTATCCAACTGAGTACTGATGTTTCCCAGCCGCCACATGTGTATTTGCTTGAGGATGGACTAGCGCTTTGGTGTGTAAACAGAAGTTCTACACACACATTAATATACTGCATTTTTAAGCTATAAAAGCAGATATTTATGAAACATGTAGTGATTTCTTTCTCTCCTTCACGTTTCAGATTGTACATCTGCACATGTATGCAGTGACTAAGAGTTGTCTTTTTTCTCTTTCTCTTCCCTATTTTTCCTGTAGTTCGGGTCATTGAAGTAGTATTTTCAAGGCCCCATTCACAGGCCTTTACACGTGTATGAAAATTAAATGCAAACCCTTTGCAGTTAAGTAGTGGCAAATGATTGAGAAGTGGCATCTTGTTTTAATGATGTCGCGCAATCCCTCCTTTTATTCTGGCCACATGCCACCTTAAAGCCATGTGAATGAATGAATGAATGCTTTATTTCAAACATGTGTGCAGACTAAAAACAATAATCAAGACAAAAATAACAATAATCAAGACAAAATAATAATAATAATAATAATAATACACAAAACATGCCCGAAAAGGAGTAGGATGAAGCATAAGCTTATTTAATCCTACCCCTTCTTCACTTCTCTATTAGCTTGAATTCCCTACTTATACTAATAGAGTGCATAGTACAAAAATAAATAAATAAATAGACAAATGAAGTCTTAAACATATATACAAGAAAAGATAATAAACAGAAAAGTAAGTAACAAATGTAATTAAAAAAAAACCCACACCTATCATATAACATATCAATAGTCTGCTACAAAACAGTATGCTTGTTACAATCATCTGTTCTATTTTTAACTTCACTCTTAATCCCATACACTGCAGCATTTTAGGTGCTGTCGGACTTTGAAGCTTAAAGCCCTCAGACCAAGGTTTTCGTTCTACCTGTTAATGTGATTGATGTCCCTTTTAGTTATTTACGTGATTCACAACATTAATGTAATTTTCTTATCTCAGCTTCTTTTCCTTCCCCTTCTCATGTCCTGCTTTTTTCCTATTAATTTGGAGAGTATTTAAACTACAGTACCTCATCAAGGTAGTGTATCTTTTGATGAGCCCTGAATGCACCGTAACTCATCAGAAACTTTTGCCATGGTACAAACACACTCTCAGCAAATGTCAGTAGATATTATTACATAAAATTCTTTGACCGTCTGCCACTACATGAAATCGAATCAAGACCACTCTTGTAGATTTAGGCCATTCTATTATAATGTGCAGAAGAGTTTCACAATGTTTTCTTTTTTCTTATATTTTAACATTTATCAAGCTACTGACATTGCTATTATCTGCTTTTCACATTTACATCCATTCATTCTATTGTCTGTATCTGTAATTTGTCTCACCTGAATTCTCATCACATGTTCTTTTAGTCTTGATCTTATTTTCTGCTCTTCTTCATCCTTTTCCCCTCATGCAGGTTGGTGACTTTGGAGAACAGTCCAGCTATAACTCCAGAGCTGCTCAGGATTTTCCAGAATATGTCTCCTTTGTTAGGTAAGCTGACGTGAGATTTTTGCTCATTTCTGTTGCTATAAGTTTGTGTAAATTTGGGTACTTACATGCTAATTAACTTTGTTATTTTCATTATTGTGTAAAATAGTGGCAAGGTAAGATTAACACATTTTTTGAGAGTAGAGGTGGTCTCCAGCCATTAGCATTGCAAATTGCAGTGCAAATTTGTGCTGCTGGCTAAAAGTGTAGCAACCACCATGGATAAATATCCCATCATCTCATCATGCAGATCTGATTTTCTTTTTTTAAGATGACAAAATGTTGATTTTTGGTATTGTCTTTATATAAACATTACAGTTTAGTTCAAGGTCAATTAGAAAAAGAACTGTTTTAATGCCTTGCCTTTTAGGTTGGCAGCAGCTTGAGTCTCTCATCAGCAAAACAATTGCCTCTTTTTGTTGTTATAAAAATAATTTTGAGATATCAGGTTATTTATTGGTACAAAGCCTGTACATAGTGACTTTATTGCAATTGTATTCAAATAGTCATTTGATGAGTGCCCACAAACACTGGCAAATCACATATTTTAAACGATAAAGGTTACAAAATGCATGTGTCATTAGATTAAATATTAAGACCAATACCATCAGGAATATGGTGCATTTTTGATAGTTTGTTTAGCGTGAGGTCAAGTAAAGACCATTTGAATAAAGGTGTGTGTTTGAACCCAGAGGAGATGTGCAAAAGATATTTCACACCTGTGTGTGATGAAAAGTGCAAAGAACAACAGCATTACAGGATGAAATACTTTTAAATCACAAGGAAACTTAGAGTTTCTGAAAACAAAGTTGATGTAATCCATGGACATAGATTTTATTTTCGTAGTTTTATCCCTCCAGGCTCATGTTGCATGTAAAATCACACTCGTGGCCTCGCAGTTTGCCTCAAGGCAACAGGGCCAGTACTGTTCATCTGTAGACAGCTGTGACTGGTGGCACATTGAATAGAACTGACTAGATGATTTATCACAGGCTTGGAGCAATGGGACACTCGCAATAGTGTGTATGTGTGTGTTTGTAGCATTTAGTGTGATCGGTAACGGTATTGATTTGATGCCTCTGCACATAATGAGTGAGTCAGACTAACATGAACACTTGTGTAGCCTGATTGGCTCCCTGGAACATTTAATCACATATAGTGTGTGGGAATTCACGAGACAAACGAGAATAGATCTCAACCAGATGGTCGAGGATGGAGTCAATGGAGGAGGGAGAATTCAAAGAGGATCAAGTAATGGGGGGAGATCAGTGAAATGTAGCAAGGAGGTTGTGGATGTAAATGATTTTTTTTTATAAATAATTAATGAAATGAAAATTACTGAAGTGACAAAAGGGGTTTATATCAGAGGTGCACTCTGAGGAATTAAACTTGCATGGATGGAAAGACAAAAAGGGCTGTTTTTGCTCTTATTACATCCCGCTTCAAAGCGGCGATGTATTGTAATTGTGTTTGTGTGTTCATCAGTGCGTTCGTCCATTAGTCCACCAAATATCTTTGTAACCGTTGCAGATAGAAAGGTGAAACAAAAAGCACATTACTCGGGTGGCAAAGGGGATGAAAATGAGATGATGACCTTGACCTTGAGAAAACCAGGTCAAGGTCAAATTTGAACTTTTGTACACTCAGGAACCAGATACAGTAGAAAGATGAGGGAGAAGGCCAGTGTGAGTAAGACCATGAAAGTAGGTCAGAGCACTAACTTTGATCGTTGATCTATGCAAGTAAGTCAGGGTAAAATTTTGAAGTCAGGGGTGTCGTGGGATGTTGCAGTCTCTGACTGCCTTAGTTCTAGTCTTGTGTTGAAGGGATAAATCAAGCCAATAAAGAGGCTTTTATAAAACAGCATAACCAGTTGGAGACCAGTGACCCTCACAAGCTCCTTTGCACAAAGGCATAAACGAGCCCATCATTCGTAAAAATACCAAGTTGTTGGTTTTTTTTTAATTTCATTTATTTTCAATTTAATTATATGCTGTCTGTCTCATTGTGTGACCAAGGAAGCTGAGACCTATGTAAAAAAAGTCAGTAATAGTTAACAAAAATAACAATAATTTAACTCTTAGTCCGTTAGTAAAATTAAAAGAACATCTGTCCTCATTGCCTCAACATGATTAATGGGTAGGTGTTACAGAGCTAGTGTAATGACTGCTGCATCAAAGAAGGTAAAGCAAAAATGGAAAGAAATTTTAAGATTGAAGGAGCAATAAAAGAAAAGCCAGACAGCTGGATTGAGGGAAGTAGAAGGTGGCTGCGCATATGATGGTAGGTAGACCGCTCAGATCTCAGATCAGCTTATCTCAGATCTGTAACAGACATTTAAATTAGAGCTAGAGTGATTAATTGCAAGTTAATTGGTGACTCTATGAATCATTATGTCATTAAATTATTTTTGCATACAACTACTAAATTGAAAGGCTTTGCCTTGTCAAATTATTGAATTGGCCACTTATCCTTGTTTTACTTTATAGCATATTGGATATCAGTGGGTTTTTGGCTGTGGCTCTGTTGTTTTGAGTTTTAAATTCCAGCGCATCTGGTTTTGAAATTCCATGTAATTTTAGTTTTGTCTGTGATCCAACAACAGCCAAATGTGATACAATCACTGTTATCTTTAAATTAAACCTTCCAACAAACACATTATTCATTTAAATTATATCCTGTATAATTAAATGGTCTGGATAATAGTATGGAAATTGGATGGTTTCCTATCCTGATTTTGACTTTTCTCAGTGATTTGTCCATATGAGATGAGTGTTGCCTTTTTAGGTTGTGATCGACCCAGTGCAAGGAAAAGGGAAAAGCTTTCAAACCTCCACAGGTACATTGTATAATGAAACAGTTTGCCAAGTTTGGTTAAGTATTTATGAGAAAAATTTTAACTTCAGCATCTTCCATTTTGGAAAATTTCTGATGCTGCTCACACGCCAAAACTTATTTTACTTAATACTGTTTTACTCATTTTCTTGTGTTTAAATGTAGTGTTGTGTCTAATATCTATTGAACTCCAGTGTCTTTAATTTGATACTTAGACAAACCGTCTGAGATTTTCTTCTCAGTTGCTGATTCAAGGTTGAGGAAGATCTTCTAACTACACAGACTTAAGGACACCTTGATTTTCTGCCTCTGCCACTAAACTTAAAGCTAAAAAAACCTTTTTCATGCCTTGTTTTTCTTGTCGTTGACGGCTTGTTGCCCTTTATTACAGCGTCAATAGTTGCCATCACTGGGTGTTTTTTGTTTGTTTGTTTTTTAAGCATAGTCTCAGCTTTTTCTGCATTCTCTTGTTTCTGTTTGATAATAATCAAACAAAAAAAATTCTTCAGGTTACATTTGCACATTTAAATCACACCATTTGCATATAGTGTAGGGTTAGATAGACCGTTAGACCCACAGTGGGGAAATTTGCGTGATTGCAGCAACAGAGGGGAGGGGGTTTATACATACATAATACTGTACATACATTCATATTAACATATGTAACATATGATATACATATTAACATATGATATACATATTAACAATTTACAATTTTCATTTTGAAGGTGATTGGTTAAAAAGGACACAGTTGTCCTTTTAGTCAAGTCAAAGTCGGCTTTATTGTCAGTTGTGCTACCTGCGTATACATATGGAGAACTGGAATTGTATTTCTCCTAACACAAAGACATAAAATATTAATAGCTCAAAATTTAAGATATGGTCAAACGTAAGAGAAACCCAAAATGACAACAACAGTCATTATCTACAGATGGAGACTATTGTTCAGACTAACTATAGTGCAGGGAAGACAGGAATGCAAATTTGCATTTGGGAGGAACATAAAAGTGACATTTTGTCAAACAGTCTATGTGCTTTGACAGTCTGGATCAGAGTTTATTGACCAGAGTTGTGTAATGCTCCAAACATATAATTGATACATTTCCAACATTCATGCAGTTATTGACATGAGTTGATGAATGATTTCACAGAGTAAATTCATTTGGCTTTTTGGCTTTTCATCCAACTTTGGTCAGTCATCATCTTTGGCCGGTGTTTACCAGAACATCTGACGGTCTATTCATTCAGTCCACGGAGAGAATTGTAGGGATGTGGGGCATTGAGAGTGTCTGGATGGGGATGGCATTGCAGCTTGCCAGGTGCATGGCCTGGTCTGCCTGATAAAGAGGCCCACTCCATCACTGCTAAACTGGAGCAGCAAATTCCCTAATTAGAATGTCAAGAGCCCTGCTTTGGCTAAATTGTTAGGCTAGTGCTACACTCTGTATCACTGCCACCACGCTCCCAACTAGGACAAATTTCAGCTGAGTGTGATGCACTGGCTAGTGATGATTGAAAGGAAGGAAGGAAGATTTCTACTTGCTTTACACCGATGAGAGGAAGAAGTGATAGGAAAAAAACACTTGTTTGTTTAAAATATTAAAATATAATTAAATCACCACATTACCTCTCTGAATTTTGCTTTACTTAAATAAACTAATTGACTCAATTGACCAAGACTCATACGCCAGAATACTGTTCATCGACTTCAGCTCACAATCATCCATCAGAAGCTCATCCTTAAACTGGAGCAGCTTGGACTCAACACCTCCATATGCAACTGGCCGCTGGACTTCCTGACAGGGAGGCCACAGGCAGTTTGAGTTGGTAGCAACACCTCTAGCACCATCACACTGAACACGGGGGCCCCCCAGGGATGTGTACTGAGCCCCCTCCTCTTCATTCTGCTGACCCACGACTGCACACCAACTTCCAGCTCCAACCTCTTCATAAAGTTTGCAGACGACATGACTGTGGTGGGTCTCATCAACAACAACGATGAGACAGCCTACAGAAATGGAACGAGCCGCCTGGATATGTGGTGCAAGGACAGCAATCTCCATTTGAATGTTGAGAAGACAAAGGAGATTGTTGTGGACTTCAGGAGAACACGCACCCAGCATGCTCCACTCACCATTGACAGTGCTGCAGTGGAAAGGGTCTGCAGCACCAGGTTACTGGATGTGCACATCTCCGAGGACCTGTCCTGGGACCGCAACACCGCATCACTGGCCAAAAAAGATCAACAGGGCATCTACTTCCTCCACAAACTGAGGAGAGCAAGAGCCCCACCCCCCATCGAGACCATCCTGACCAGCTGCACCTCCGTGTGGTACGGCGCCTTCACCGTTTCCTGCCGCAATACCCTGAGAGCAGCTGAAAAGATCACTGGTGTCTCTCTCACTTCCCTCACAGACATTTATAACACCCGCCTCACCCGCAAAGCCATCAGGATTGCAGGTGATTCCACCCACCCCTCTCACAGCCTTTTCAGCCTGCTGCCATCAGTGAGGAGACTGCAGAGTCTGTGGGCCAAAACCAGCAGGCTCAAGCACAGTTTCTTTCACCAGGTGGTCAGGAGTCTCAACTCCCTCCCTGCTCTGCCCCCTCCCACAGCCTTGAACTCTACCCTCACCATGCTCCCACCCCCCCAGCACCTGACTACTTCTCCCCCTGTCAACTCACGGACTGCGCACACGTTACTTCCCCTATGAGATAAGAGAGTGTATAGAGATGTTTACCGTCCCTTTGTGTTTCGTATTATACTTTGTGCTGTACTGTCTGTTGTACTGCCTGTGTTTTACTGCCTGTTGTACTGCCTATGTTGTACCGTCTGTGTTGTACTGCCTGTTGTCCGTGGGTCTGAGAGGACTGCAATTTCATCTGTGCTGTATGTCGTGCATATATGGTGCATTTGACCATAAAGCTGACTTTGACTTCGACTAATTGCTTGTAAAAACAATTGATTGTGTATTTTCAGTGATTCAGTTTATGCTTAAGACCTTCTTCATTGCATTGCAAGGTAAATGGAACAACGATGGAACAAAATTCAACTGTGTGAAATATTGCTTCATGAATGTCCTTCCACTATGCAATTTTTGTTCGCTTCAGACCCATATCAATTCCTGTTCACAAGTATCAGTGACACTATACTGAGAAAACTCTATTCCTTGTCATTTGCTAGTGAACATTGGGTATGTTTACAATAGTACTTTGAGAAACGAGGAGCTGAACATATGAGTTATTTGAAATACAAGCCATCACGCTGTCCATATTTTTATTTGACATATGAGCAAAATCTGAGATATGAGCTGTGCTTTGGGACACTAATGCTAGTGGGCAGAATGAAACGACATCAGTGGAGACCGGATCTCGTTCTGTTTTGTAGAGTAAAGATGTAGCGTGCCTGTGCTTGTCAGTTTGGCTTTTCTTTTCATACTTTATTATTGTTTTTGTAACATATATAATTAATTATGTATAGGCAAAGTATGCATGTCTATTGGTTGATTTAAAAAAATGTTTTTTCTTGCATAATTAGAGGGGTTTAGGAATTTTTTTTTACAAGGCTTGAATGGATTAAAATGATTTTAATTATTTTATATAGCACACCATGGGCAGAAATACTTTTTACGGCATGAAAGGACACACTCATTCATCAGTGATCAGCACTGGACTTTATGCAATGTTACATGTCCATCCATAGAGCTTTACTTCACCACCCATGTATTATCCAACTGGCCTTGTAGCATTAAAACAGCACCCCATTTCTAGTCTGTTGCTTTTCCTTCCATAGCAAATGCCATCTAATACTGTAAATGAATAATTAGATTGAAATGACCGAAATTTAAACAGTAACAATCATTATAGCCACACCAGAGGCTGTGATCACAGTCAGATGCAAGGCTCATTTTCCTGCTAATGTTCATAAACGAAGAGGATTGTGCAGCATATGCTCAGAGCTATGAAGGATGTACTGACTAAATCTTAATCAGTCCTTTAGCAGCTGGTTTTGTGGCTATTTGATTACAGCAAATGATGGTGTTTGGGTGTTTGTGTGTGCTTGTGGAAGGGTCAGTTGTGTCCTCATATGCCCTGTGTTTGTGAAATATGAAATGATTTTTTATTGTATATATTTTGCAAGACAGCCAAATTACTTTAAAAATGAGGTGTGACTGAGTTTATAATAAAAATAGTACTGTAATAGATTTCAGTATAGTGTGTAATTTTTTTTTTGTTGCATTTTTGGACAGTGGGTGTTGGGACACATTATTTGTGAAAATGGAAAAACCAGTCACAACCCACTGCAGACTGGGAAACAACAAATACAAGACCAGTATTTATGGAATACCAAAGTTGAGGAGAAAAACAGTGAATCTATGTCCCCTGTTGCATTAGTGTCACACTGAAAAAAGTCTAGATGCGAATGTGGAAATGGGAGTGAAATTACTTCCAATAACCAGCTGTACTGTTTCTGCCGGGGTGTTTGTATTCAGACTTGGACACTTGGGGCCCTTGGGATTCATTTGCAATCACGAGGGAAGAGGTTGATGAATTCAACTAATTTTTTCTTCTTTGTAGGAATATCCTCTTTTGTTATTGTTGTTCCTAAAATAACTCTCCTTCAGATAATATTACTAGAGTATGTGCACTTCTTATTAGAAATGCATGTAAAGACAGTTGTGAAGGGCCAAAGAATGGAAAGCTATCAAACACACACTTTTCCCTTCTTTTTGCTTTTGGAATAAAGGCAAGCAGAGAATGTGTAATTGCACTCTTAGGAAAAGATGAAGTAGTTTTGAATGTAATCTTGTTTCCTCTCTCAGATGTGATAAAATAGTTGGCAGCATTTCCACAGGCACCTCAAAAAATATGCTCTTAGAGCCCTGTTTGCTTCATACTCACAATGCCTTTGTGGAGGTTATATTTGTGTAAACAGAAATTATGATTCAAGTCAGAGTTGAGATTAGTCTACCTCGGCTCTGACTTTTGTAAGTTGGTTCAGTGTTTGGGGAATTTTAGTTTTGAAGGCTGTTTCGTCTATGTTGATCCTGGTCCATTCTTGTACAATGAGATGCCACCTAGAGGGCCCAGCTGCTAGATCTTGTAATGGTCTGTCAGTTTTAATCAACAATTCAGTTCTTGACTCGTTTGATTATATGGCTAGTCCTCAGTATACGAACATATTTGGCTCCGAAAGGTTGTTTGTTAACTGAATTGTTTGTAATTTGTTAAATTCCAATTTATAATCGCTATTAACTCCATTAATTTTTTTTAAATTTTATTTTATATACTGATTTTAATCCCCTAGTTAGTTAGTAATCATGCATATGTGTGTGTGTGTACAGGCCCTGAACACACAAACACACACACGAGGGGCCTGTACGCATGCAGGGGAGGTAGAGTGGCGAGCAGCTCCTTCGTGGTGCGCCCAAATGAGCGCACTACTCTAAATTCAAATATATTATTCCCCAAGACTTACCGGAAACACTAACGGGAGATAAAAACAACATATAATCAAATAAAATAGTACCGTGATGTAACTTTTACATCTCCACAGTATATCTGCTGAATTTTATCCTCGGTGTCGAGGCTAAGCCAAGATTTAAGCCACTGAGATATTTCACCGCACTTATGTGAATAAGGTGCTGATAAGCTTCCTGGTAATCAAAAGTTTGACATGGTACTTTAAGTTTTTTTCCGTTAAGTTTCTCAGTTAACTTGACCAATAATTAACATAGCAAATAGCAAAACATTCTGGGGACAGTGTTAGCGTCAGTTAATGCTTCCAGGCCAAAACCTAATCTGAAAACATTAGTTCCTACATCATTTACCTCCTACAGAGTGCAGAAGACAGGGTTAGATGGAGGCAACTGATTCGCTATGGTGACCCCTAAAGGGCAAAGCCGAAAGGAGAAGAAGAAGAAGAGAGGAGCGACCTGACAACATAAAAACAACTCATAATAAAATAAATACAGCTACAGGTCGTTTTGAGTTAAGTTGTTCTTGATTGTCCGTTTAAAAATGACAATCAAGTTTATGTCATTTCACCCAACTTAACGTTTGTCCACCACAAATAATGGACTCTTAAAATCACTAGAAAACTAGAAATGATCAGTATAATAATATGATTTTGTGCATTTGTAACATAATGACATGGATATTATGTTATTAAATGTTTGTTTGACTTAACCATAGCCTCATTTTGAAATGCTGCTTAACATAAAAATATATGCTTGATCTTGAATGTTTGTCAGACCTGCTGTATGTTAGCCATGTATAAGTAAAGACTTCACAAATCATGCCCTGATGGCGGGGTTTGAAGATTGGCAGGATTTGCAGGGTTATTGAGGAAATGGCCAATAATCAATCAAGGATATATCCCATCTTAAAACATTTTGACTTAATGGCTGAAATGCAGAACACAAAACCCTTGATCATTCACCTGCTGTGCAGACCTGTTGGGCTGTTGTTGTTCAGCACTTTGTGGTCCTGTTCACCCACTAAATCAGTCTGATGGCTTTGACTCATTCTTCACTCTGACTTACTGGCCTGACCTGACAATGGTAAAACATTTATTGTGGCTGAACTCCAATCTTTTTCCTCAGAAAGTTGTACACCAAGCACACAAGCTGCAGTACAGTCCACAAAATGACAGTGATGCAATTCCTTGACTGCACAGCTGATGGCTCTTTGACTTTTTGACCATGTGTGTTTTGATTTTTGTCCTTGTTTGTTTGTTTTTTTGCACGCGTCATAGTAGCTAATGTGCTTATGAAAAGCAGTCGTTGTCTTCTGTTGATCTCACATCACCACACAGTGCAACTGTTCAGCATAATTTTTCTCCAAATTACGTTTGCATTTTTGAATATTCATGTAGCTGTTATGCTGACTAAATAGGCCCCCAGAATACATTTTGTACCTCTGCAGATGACAGATGGCTGTTTGCATTGCCTTACTGTAGCTGGCAGATGGTTGGAGAAACCATATTGCATACATCTGCATTAATATCATCTGCATTGATCAACACAATCAGACTGGACCTCTTCTTTTCGCCACTGACCTCTAACGGTGTCCATTCAAAACTTGATGACGACACCACTTAAACATTTTCAGGGGTTTCGGTGCTAAAGTCAGAAACCAATTATACAAGTTTGTTACCTTTAAGTTTCAACATTTTGGGACCAGAAAACACAAACTTTTGACATTTGTGTGCTTTATTTTGAAAATGTCATATAATAATTGACAAAACTTACCTGTTCTGACAAATGGTTGTTGTTTCTTGCTTAATTGTCATACACGGTGCAATTTCCTCCAGGATTAACAAAGTATCAGACAACAACAAAAAATGATGGACCATTGAGACCAGTGTAGTGATAGTGCTGAAGTGTCTCCATAAGTCAGTTTTTACACTATCAGAATCTAAATATCAAATAGTGAAATTCCCAGATTTTAGGAAGAGTGACATTTTTTTTTTTTTTTTTTAACAAATCTTTTCCTGGTGTTTCAAACATCATTCCACCCATGACCGTAATTTTGTATTCTGTACAATATCTATTTGTGCATGTAGGAAAATTTGTAGAAAAAAAGCTTAAGGTAAATTTATACCTCAAGTGCTCCTGCCCTCTTCTCAGGGATATTTAGTACATATTATTGTCATACAGTAATGAGTTATATTGGAGGAAATAAGTTTTTTTTCTACAAGCATACATTTCCAAAAGCAAATCATATGTTTAATGATTTTTCTCCATGAACAAAGCCAATGAGGCCATCCATCCTGCAAGTAATGCAGTCTGAACGCGTTCAGCAGGACCAATTCATCAGAAAATACCTTTTCCCTCCATCATTGGCAGCCTTTTTTCCCTGTCTCGGTCTGTACCCATCACTTCTTCGCCCTTTTCCAGTTTGGTGAAGTGAAACATCTGATATTCTCTTCCAGAGTTGAGCTCAGAGAACCTGCGCACCTGCTTTCAAATCGTTAATGCCTACATATACCTGTCTGCCACAGAGTTCCTACAGGTGAGACACACACAAATACATGCCTACACACACACACACACCCTTAGATTTACACTACTTTTTTTCTTTTACAGAACTATGCTGAATCATTGTGTCGCTCCTTCTGTGATTTGCTAAAAGACATTACAAATGAGGGACAGGTTCAAGTGCTCAAGGTACTGTCGCCTCTTCCCATTGATTATCTGACTTTGTGTTGCGTTAAGTTGTTTACTCCACCCCTGAACCAGTGACTGTTGTTTCAATACTTGATTTGGTATTCTAATACAACATTTTTCTTTCTATGCATGAAACATTTTCCACACCATGACTACTTGATAATTGTAAAATTATCCAGATCCATTGTTCATTCATTCATCTTCTTGCACATTTTTACCGCGTATAAGAAGATGACGCCCTATCGCAGCAGAAAAAAGAAACACTCATGCACACACACACTTACAGACAATTTGGAACCCATCAATTCACTTGAAGTGCATATTTTTGGAGGTGGTGGGAAGATGGAAAATACAGACAGAATCCTCTTAGACACGGGGTGAACATACAAACCCTGCAAAAAAAGGCTTTGAACCCAGAACCTTCTGACTGTGAGTCGACAGAGCTACACACTTCGCCACCATGCCGTTCCTAAAGATTCATTAGTAAAATAAATTGATTAATTTATTCCCACAGTCCTCTATGCATCAAGCAAGAAAACAAGTAGGTGTGCCTGTAGCAGTATCCAGTAATAAATACACAGCTCAGATCTGGCATCGGTAACTAAAAATAAATCTTTCTGAATGATCTGCCATTCATCTACTGTGTTTTGCAGTAGCTCAGCTTCATTTTTACCTGGATCATCTCAGTGATTGTTCTTGTTTGGAGCACATAAGGTCCGAGCTGCCAATCAATTGTGATAGCATGAGATTCTGTGTCAGTGGATATCCACAGATATCCTACCTGATTTTTTGCAATGATTCCAGGACGTCACTTCTAGTCATGTTCTATTATGTCAGGATCACTGTCAGTCAAAAAAATGTTTAAATGTGATGTTGTATCTGGACTCTAAATTGGGCAACATAGGACAGAAGCCCTTGTTGTCACAGCTGTACACAGATGGAAATCCTTGGCAGTCAAAGTTTCGATGGAATTACGGTCTTTCCAGGCTTGTTATATTCTATCATTTGGTTGGTTTTTCTAGTTAACAGTAAGTTAAGAAAAGATGTATGATTTAAAGATGAATCCAAGAAATTAACACAAAAAAAATCAAATAGAAGTCATGCCATAATGATATGCCTTCGCTGTTCAAAGCATACATTCACTTAGGCAGTTGATTGTTTTTTATCCAAGTTTTTTTTTTTTCTCATTTCAGATTTAATTCTCACTAAGGAAAATTGAAAATTCTTGGGAAAATAAAACTTGAGGGAATAGTTTTGTCTGCCTCATGTAGGTTACACCCTTCATTTAAAACAGGATTTTCTGCAATTCTTTGCTATCTCTGAGAAAAAAAAAGAGGATTCCATTAACTCCCTTTTGCCCCATATGTCCTCCTTCGTGTTTTTTAATGTCATCTCATGTGTGACCTTTGCTGTCTTTCTTTTTGCACGTTTCTTCATCCCCAGGTTCTCCCTGTCAGTTCTTCTGTTTCTCCTTGCTACATTGTCTGAGTTCTACAGATCTTCACTCTTACTGTTTTTATATCTTTGCAGGTGGTAGAAATAGCTTTAAAGGTTAGCCCCGTACTGGGAGCCCACATGTTCCAGCATTTGCTTCCAGCTGTCTTCAGAGGTATTGTGGATGGTGAGGTGAGTTTCACCTTCTTTGGACATATCTGCGGTGGGATCGACAAAAGAATCTTGTACCTCAAAAAATGTATTATGTGTCATTGTAGTACTTTGTATTACATGTGGGGAAACTGGACTCTTCCCTCTTCTTGCTAAATGATAGAAGTTTTAATCTTATGAAACCTTACGTACTTAATAGGAGAATATTCTTTCAGTTCGCCCTTTTCTGTCATGCAAAAGTTAATTGTTAGAAACACTATACAGTGACAGCTATCGATCATTCCACTTTGTTAAAGGTCATGTGATGATGTCATTCTGCTTTGTCAGTGGATCTGTCTCCTTTCCCCATATCATGCTTAATGACCGGTTTAAATGTGTTTGCGCTTCATTACATTTCTTCAGCTGCATGTATGATTGCGTATTCATTGTGTGCGTGCGTGTGTATGTGTGCAGAGATATCCCGTGGTGATGTCCACTTACTTAGGAATCATGGGCCGCGTCCTGCTCCAGAACTCCACTTTCTTCTCCTCTCTGCTTTCTCAAATGGCCTCTGAGTGCAGCCAGGAGGTGAGACTCACTGCTTTTTGTTTCTGGCCTCTGAGCACGGTTTCTTTGAATGTCTATGAAAGACATGACTGCATAGTGCCTGTTAAAAGGGAATCATTCTGGATGAGGCTAAGCGTAATGACCCAATAGTAACATTCTCAAGCCCTGGAGTTTAGAGTCATGTCATCTTCACTGTTACACACTGTTTTTGTTTTTTTTTACCCAGAGGTAAATTGATTTGACAATTTTTTGACATTGTTTTCCTCATCTAAATTAACAGCATAGAGATGTATTTCTAGACTGTCTTTACTTCATTTTTTAATGGTTGAGGAGAAGGCAGGGGGTAAATGATGCAGAACCAGCAGAGAAGGTCACTCTTACACAGAGCTTTGTGTAAATTAAAATAAAATCAGTAGAGTTTGTCTTCATCAAATGTTTGTAGCTCTTTCTTGTCAACTTGTGATTTATTTGTCCTGTGTTTCTTTTCCCTTCTATTTTAACTGCCTCGGTTATGATGTGTTTCATCAGATGGACCAGTTGTTGGGCAGCTTGATAGAGATGTGGGTTGACCGCATGGACAACATCACACAGCCTGAGAGGAGAAAGTTATCATCACTGGCTCTGCTTTCCCTCCTACCATCTGACAACAGGTAAGAACCATTCATCATTCATTTATGTGCGGTTTTGAACTGTCAAAAAATATGTATCATCCACCCTGTCAGTCATGTGCTGGCAAAAGGGCAAGTAAGGGGAAACTGAAGACAATTGAATTAATCAGCTGTTGTTTATCTTTAGAGACTAAAGCTGTGTGAAGTGCCTTTTTCTCTGGAGGCCTGTGGTGTTGAATTTTTGTCACTAACAATAAAGAAAATTAGCTTTTGTTAAAAAGTTACAGAAAACAGATTTTTTCCCTGCAGCCATAATTTCCCAATATGGACTAAAGAGACATTCCCACTCCCACCAAAAAAAACACCCCGAGTGTGAGCTGACAGTGGGAGGTGTCAACTCACCTCCGGAGCACTGCCGAGGCGCCCTTGAGCAAGGCGTCGTCCCCCTTACAAGTTGCTCATTTGGGCGCACCACAAAGGAGCTGCCCGCCACTCTACCTTCCCTGCATGCGTACAGGCCCCCTGTGTGTGCGTGTTAGTGTGTTCAGGGGCTGTACACACATACAAATGCATGATTCAGACTAACTAGAGTGTGCCACTAATGTGCCTGCGGGGATTAAAATCAGTTTAATAAAATTTTTAAAAAATTAAATATGGCAGTGGTAAAACCCAAACTTAAATGCATCGTGTTAAATGCATCATTTTTAAATGCGTTTTTAAATGCATTTAACATTTTTAAATGCATTTAACGTTTTTAAATGCATCATGGATGGTGGTGAGGTTTTCCGACATGCCTAATATGGCACTCACATGACTTAGTTTGTTTTGTGAGTTTATGTTCAACAGAATAAGAAAGGGGGAGGTACAGCGGGAGTATGGGGTGAGGGGGCCTCTCCTCAGGGCCATCCGATCCCTGTACGCTCAAAGTGAGAGTTGTGTTCAGGTTCTCGGCAGTAAGTAGGACTTTTTCCAAGTGGCTGTTGGCCTTGGCTAGGGCTGCATTTTGTCACCATTCTGTTCGTGATTTTCATGGACAGGATATCAAGGTGTAGTCATGGTGAGGAAGGTTTACCCAAAATGGGTTTTCTCAGGAGGGTAGCTGGTGTCTCCCTTAGAGATTGGGTGAGAAACACTTTTTTTATTTTCAAGGGGCTCCGAGTAGAGCCGCTGCTCATTTGGGTCGAAAAGAGTCAGCTGAGGTGGTTTGGGCAGCTGGTGCGGAAGCCTCAGGGCGCCTCCCTAGGGAGGTGTTCCTGGCAAATCCAACTGGGAGACCTTGGGGCAGACCCAGAACCAGGTGGAGGGATTATATCTCAACAGACATGGGAACACCTTGGGATCCACCAGTCAGAGCTGGTTGATCTGGCCGGGGAAAGGAAAGTTTTGGGCTCCCTGTTGATGCTGCTGCCCCCACACGACCCGAATCTCCCTAAATGTCATATGTTTGCTTGTGTGTGCCTATATCTGAGAATGAGAGTCTATCTCTAACTGTGGAATTACATGATTTGACTTGTTAATTATTGTAACTAGAACCAAGGCAATTACAGACTGCAACATTCCGCGACACCCCTGAATTCAAAATTTTACTGTGACCTATTTGCATAGGGCAGGGATCAAGCTAGTGCTTTGAATTACGGTCTTATTCACACTGGCCTTCTCCCTCGTCTTTCTATTTTATCCAGTTACTGAGTGTGCAAACATTGTAATTTGACCTTGGCCTAGTTTTACCAAGGTCAAGGTCATCATCTCATTTTCATCCCCTTTGCTGCCCGAGTAATGTATTTTTTTATTTTGTCTTTTTATCTGCAACGGTTGCAAAGATATTTGGTGGACAAACTAACGATGGATAGACGAACACTGACAGTTACAATACATCACCATTTTAAAGTGAGTGACTTGCATCAAGTCACTTTAAAGCGGGATGTAATAAATAATAATTAATATATTATATAAATTGCTGTTATTATTATAGTGGTTTGCAGTGCAGAGAGAGGCCATCATTTCTCAATCTCATGCTCAGTGAAGCAGATCTCAGTGAAGAAGCACACCTGCATAGAAGACAAATCCTCTTAGACCAAATCTTTTATTGAATGTGTGTGTGTGTGTGTGTGTGTGTGTGTGTGTGTGTGTGTGTGTGTGTGTGTGTGTGTGTGTGTGTGTGTGTGTGTGTGTGTCTTATGTGTCTGTCTCTGTGTATATACAGTATGTGCATGTGCTTTTTAGGCTGTTGCCTCCTGTGCTTAAGAATTTCCACTTAAAACTTTATTTTTAACCAAAAAGACACAATTCAGACTGTAACTGAGGTGTTCAAAGATAACAAGTACAGTAAAAGACACTATTAAACTTGCATTAAGCATGAGTAATCCCAGCCTGGTGTAATTCACGTATTTTGATTATTTGATTATTTATAAAGGAGTCCCGCTGGGGATAAATGTTTAACTCTGTTGTGATGTTCTATTTGGTCGTGTTGGGAAATTCAGGTTTTTCTGAAATCCAGATATGCTAATCCTAGATGTAGACAAGCATGAAATCCTTTGTTACGCCCTCATCCCTGGTCTCCTACAGCAAAGGATTATGACAATCCCATCTGGTTAAGTGCTGCACGACAAATCAACTCTCTCACATTTTTTGCCTCAAATCCAATGACAGCCGTGGCTGCTGATATCATGTTTTTGGCTTTTCTGTCCCATTCTCATGAACACGGGATCTCAAGAACACCATGAGGAAATGTCTTCAAATATTGAGGATGAAGGTCACTGTGACCTCAGCGCAACTGAGAATTTGCATCAAATCATGAAGTACAAATACACTGCTACAGGGCTGTGAATCAGCTGCTGGCTTATGATTATTTGGAAGTACAGTGCGCCCAGGAACCACACGACTGTCGCGATTGTCCGTGATATCGCGACAAACTATTTATCTTATTATTTACGGTAATTTAAACATTTATGAACCCTCCCCATACTTATATTAAACCACCTTCTGTCTGTATGACCTTTTCCCACTCTTATCGACTGTTTAAAGCACTTTTTTGTCTCACGGAAGTGTGCTGCCTTCCGAGACTCACAGAATGTGGCGCATTTCCAGATGCCATCAGCCAAAAGACGGCATACAGTATCACGTTGTCACGTGATACTGTAGTAGGTAGTACAGTATCACATGACTACCTACTAAAAATCTGCGTGAAGTCGCGCATCATCACGCGCGAATGTGCAAAGGATTACTGTATTCTGGGCTTGCACTAGCCATTCTCCACTTTGCCATAGGCAAAGTAAGTTCCAGAGTGGCTATAACGTTTTTAGCCTGTGTAGCCACAGTGGCGTTCTTATTTTAGGGAAAAAAAGGCTAAAACTTACAACTTTTTTGGACTCGAGAAAATCCCCGAGCGATAACATAAGAAAACAAACCTTTTCTCTCACTAGGCGGCATGCACCTTCTTCGTCTTCTTGTTCTTCTTCGTCTTCTTGTTCTTCATCTTCTTCTTCGTCGACGCGCATGCTGAGGGAAATAACCGAAGTGACCCAAATGGTCCCGATCATTAAATATGCGCTCGAGTCAAGCTAGACGCACAAATTGGTGTATGACAAGGCGAGGACGATCGATCGAAAGAAAATGAGAATAGAGTGTTTTATAGTAGATTTTGCGTTAAAATTCTAATTGAACAACAAATGGTGAATGCTGAGAGGGGGTAGGAGTGGTGACAGACCGATCAGAAGGTAAATGAAAGATATTATCAATACTTTTTTGTAGTCTTAGACTTTTGATCCCTATAAGATGCTGAGGTTCTCTCTGGGAGTGACCAGGAAGGATAGGATCAGGAATGAGTACATCAGAGGGACAGCACATGTTAGAGGTTTTGGAGATAAAGTCAGAGAGGCCAGACTGAGATGGTTTGGACATGTCCAGAGGAGAGATAGTGAATATATTGGTAGAAGGATGCTGAGTTTTGAACTGCCAGGCAGGAGGCCTAGAGGAAGACCAAAGAGGAGGTTTATGGATGTAGTGAAGGAGGACATGAGGGTAGTTGGTGTGAGAGAGGAGGATGCAGAGGACAGGGTTAGATGGAGGCGGTTGATTCGCTGTGGCGACCCCTGAAGGGAAAAGCCAAAAGGAAAAGAAGAAGAAGAAGACTTTTGATCCCTATGACCGGCAGGAATAACCAGCGATGCATGTAAATGTGTATTCACCTCGCTTGCTATAATAGCAAGTAAAACTTACAAGTAAACATTGAGTAATGCCAAGAATCAAATTTATTAAAATCAAAGTGTCTAAGTCAAAGTTAAAATGTCTTCTAGTCCAAGTAAAACTTACAAGTAAACATTGAGTAATACCAAGAATCAAATTTATTAAAATCAAAGTGTCTAAGTCAAAGTTAAAATGTCTTCTAGTCCAAGTAAAACTTACAAGTAAACATTGAGTAATATTTTGAATAACTGTATCTTCACATAGTGAATGCAAGTTTTCAATTGTTGAATCTCACATTTATACCTGCATAAGGTAGGATAGAAATAAAGATAGTTAAGCTTGAACTATTGACTGTAGAGTATTTTTGTAGGTAAACTGAACAGAAGATTTTGCCCTCAGAATGCACCAGAATGCAGGAAAACAATCCCATTTTCAAAAAATTTCCCGGGGGAGGCCCCCCGGACCCTTCCTGTGGGGGGGGGTCCCCCCCACACACACCCCACGACAAGTGATTTTACACCCCCCAACAATTGAAAACTTGCATTCACTATGTGAAGATACAGTGAAGTTACAGTTTACTTTTAAGTTTTACTTGCTATCAGAGCAAGCCACTGTCTTGGACACAGAATGTCGCTTTTTGTGGCTTACTCAATTTGTTTACACTGAGCCACAGTGGCTTAGTCATACTAGCTCCTGGTTTCAAGCCCAGGTATTCATTTTACTGTTACTCATTAGTCATTTTCACACAGCAAAGCAGCAATGAAGACCTTTTTCTGTGAAGCCTCTTTTTTCTCTGCACTAAACATTTGAGGAACCAATGTGGTTCCAGGGTTCGATGGTAAATAACTGTGAGCAAATATGGGTGATGCTCCATCTCACCTGTTTGAAGACATTGTTGTTTGATTTTTAGCTTCTTTGGTCACCAACTGCAACCAGCTGCTACTAGTTTTCTAGTGTTTACTTTCCAAAATGTCAACATCTTGCTGTTCTGCCTCATATTTATACAGATGTCTGATTTGCCTCGGTTGCTACCTCCACAGCCATCTTACGGTCAGAACAACATTGAAAGCCATCATTATGTTTGTCGAGAACAGCAGGGTGGAATAAACACGTACCAGTCCTGTCTTGAACAGGGGACGTAAATGGACATATTTTCAGATGGCTTACTTCCTTTTGTTGGCCCAATTAAAAATATGACATAAGAAAAAAATATTTCTATTTCGGATAAAGGAATTTATTCATTACCTATTATGGTATCCTATAACACAATACACAGATTTACTATGACATGTTTGCTGTTTTCACTTGATTGAATTGATGTTGAATTATGATCAATGGATAACTTATGACAGATATTAAGTTATCAATTTTTATTGTATTAAAATCTATTATCTCCCTTTTTTGACTCACTTTATTTTTAATGCATTCATGTCCAGTTTGTCTTTCATAAAATGTAATTTTTTTTAGACTTTTGTGTAATCTAGAGACATTAATAATTCATTTTGTATTTAACATGCAAAGCCATGAAGTCACAGTACACTGCTTAAACCAGCAGAACCTCTTATTCAGCCCTTTTATTTTGCAGTACCAGTTCATCATCCCTGACACTTTGCGTTTTGGATGGCAAACCTGTTCAGACATGTCAATACAGGATAAGAATGAAAATGTCCTTCATGTCACTGTCACAACATTAAAACTTTTAGCCATGATATTAATTTCTGACTGTGCTGCTTCAATTTGCTTTTTGCCGCGAAGTTGGAAAAGTTTCATGTCTTTTTTAGTCCTAGCATTTGCTATGCCCTCAGCACGTGTTCCTCAATTTTTGATCGATGCACCATCGGGATGACAGTTGGTCTATAATGTTGGGTGCAACCTTCAATGTTCAGCACCTCCCTGCAGCCTTTTTTTGAAAGAGAACTACACACAGATGCATGATTCTGCCAGGGCCTTTTTATTTGTTGCAGCTAGTTTGCACTTACCCTGTTGGCTTTCAGATCAAGCTTCCACTTGTGTTGATTTGAATGGCAAGCACGAAACAGCAGCACTGGTTCACCATTAGAAAATAATCACTGGAGAGCTGTTGGGATTGATAGAATTAGAATTGACAGACATGCCTAAATATGTAATAAGGGATAGTTAATATGACGCTTGGAACCAGTCGCTGCTATGGCTGCCAGTTTGAGACTGCTATTAGGAAATTCATTGCGGAGTTGTTCAGTGAGGTATTTTAGTCTACCTTTATAATAATAGTAAAATGTTGCTAAATTAAAAGGAGCTAAATGGAAGGGGCAGATAATTATTTTCCTAACCTGTGCATTTTATTTCTTATTCCTGTATATACAGGGACTTACATATACACTGCCTGTGTATGTTATTATATATGCAATTAAATTTTTGGAATACATTGAAGAAATGCTTGCATCCCAGTGCAGAAAATAGGACTGTAGAGTACAGTCAGCTATTACATCCTAAGATTCAACATTATTTCTGTCTTGGAGGCAATTTCTACAGTGTGGCCTTATACTTCATTAGTGATTCCCACTCTTACAAAATGATAGAGTTCTATATTAACTGCATGAGTACGTATTATGTGCTAATTTTCCAATTTTGTTTCCAGACTTCATGTTTAGTGAGGTTCATGCAGCATTTCCTGGAGTCTAACACTGCCACATAGTTGAACCAAGGAGCCTTTGATACAACAGTGCCCACACCTACACACACTCAGACTGTGTGTTTCTATTCTTTTCTGTTCGTGTTTATTTATTCTGATTGGCAAGGGAAAACCAACATTCCTTCCAGTGTTTTCAAAGAATGACTCAAATAATTCATCAATGACTGTAGGCCGTCTTTATGCTTCTGGGTGGGTTGTGTGAGCTGGCATATGTTTAAGATGTCAGCTTCACCAAGCCAGCAAGCCTGCATTATACAGCCCTTTACTAAAAGAATAACTGTACTTCCTGTGATTAAAATTGCATCAAATTTATGTTTTGCACTTCTGCGTGTAATTAAAGCGTTTTGACAGCAGGGTTATCACCTTGATCTCTTGTGATTGATCTGTGTGATAGAAATACATTTATTTAGAATCATTAGAGATACAATTATGCATTGCTATACCTTTCTTTTTTATGCCTTCCAGCCTGCCTATAGCTGTGGCCAGAGGCATTAAGATTGTAGTCAGCAAGTGCATATGTATTTCTGTTCCATTCTTGTGCAAGTGAATTACTGAATAGTGTATGTAATAATGTAATCAGATTTTGTACAAATGTCCAGGATGTCTCAGAGATGAGCTAATTACAATTTGGTGGTTGAATGTCAAGGTTTGTGAGCCCACAAAACATTCTGCCGCGCAACTCAGGAACAGAAGGGGAGACTGTGAACACATTTCACATTTGGTCGCAAACCTCACTGGTGATGCTAATCTTGTGTGACCATCTTATACCTGGAGATTGAATAGATCTGTGCCTTTGAGGTGAAAACGTGTGAAGCGTCAACATTTTTTATCTTCTCTCAATGAACCTGTTCACTAATAAAACATACAACAGATCTATTCAGTACGCTCGTTGGATTTGCCGATATTCAGCTTTGATGAACAATTTGGTTAAGGTCTATCAGTCCTCTGGGAATATCTTTCTATATGTGAGTTTTTTGGAACATTTCTTGTAAACTACATGTTATTGCTTTCCTGGCCTTTAAGCATGAATTAATCATCATGGACATTTTAGAAGATGATTGTAATTTGTAACCCTGAATATTGGTGATCTTTTCAACATCATTTATCTGATACAGTATACAGTACACTCCAGGTTCACTGAAGCCTTGGAGGATTCCATGTAGCGATGCATTTGATACAGTTTTTTTGTGAGATCTTGGGGGACATATGTTATCTTCTAATGACTGTGTCAGAGAGGCTGTCACAGAGTCAGGCTTGCTCCGGCATGTATTCATCACCAACTCACGTTTGTGTAGTCACGAGCACCATTTAGATGGAGTGTTCATTCCACGCCTGTTGTGCCTTTATTCCACTCCACGTCTGTCTGAATGCAATCAAAGTATAATGGGATGTCAGTTCGTCCCACCTCTGTTCCTCCTTAGTGACGATTCGGCAGGTGGTAACAGCACCAAAACAAACGTCTATCTGAGTGAAGTGCACCAGTGTCGAAATCAGGTATTTTATGAATCTGTAGAGACTTATACTTAAGTATCTCCACTGGTTTACCGAGCCATAGTCAGGAGGCCGTAATTGCGTTTGCATGATTATGTCGTAAAACGTTCCAATGAAGTGTGTTACAATCTAGAAGTTAAAGGTGAAATGATGACAGCAGGATACTTAGAGACATGTGAAATGTGTGTTCTATGAGCTGAGTTAATGGATGGCATAAATGTCCCTTTCTCTGGATAGCCATATGCTGCTTTGACAGTTAATTTATCACTCAGAGTTCTGCCAGGATCTGACTTGGACTGTTCGCTCTCATCGTTGTTCTCCATGACCATTTCTTTCTTTGGGTAAATTTCGTCCCTCTCTGTGAATTTCTCTCTCTGTCAATTACATGCACAAACACAACACATAGCTTTCAAAACATATGTAACAAGCCTGTGTTGTCTGTGTGTTATCAGTGTGATCCAGGACAAATTCTGTGGAATCATCAACATTTGTGTTGAGGCGTTGCACGACGTAATGACGGAAGATCCTGATACTGGAACCTTCAAAGAGTAAGTGAATATATCCTTATCTTTTAATAACAATCTTAGATGTCCATTACTTTCTGATGTCTTGGAAAACTGTGTTATAACCAAAAGCTGTTTGTGATAATTGTTTTGCAAGCATCATTTGTAATTGGTCCTTTAAATATCACAAACCTTTTGAATTTGACAGGCTTCTAAAAGAAGCCAAATGGGATTGTTGGGTTGGACACATTTTTCTTGAGAAATAATGGGCTGTGAAACTGGCCAGAAAGCACTTTCTGACTGGAAAGGAGACACAGCCACAATCATAGCCCACCTTTGAGTCTGAATCTGCTCAGCTTTCTCCCCTGTGGGTGTCTGTCCAAGTGGCAAGGTGCTCATTTCTTGGTAGATGATAAATGACATGCAGATTTTTGCTGCCAAAAACCTGCACTTTACAAAGATATGAACTAAAAACTTGTATGTAAAGGATAGTCTAAATCTTTAGTCATATCTTGGATTGTTGTTTTGCTTCATGAGAGACAAAAAAAAATTGTGGGAGCTTGTTTCCTGTGTTTTATTTTCCATTTGTAAATTAAATCAGCAGAAACCAGACAGCAGTGGGTATTTTAATCTTGCCGTCTGTATTTGGAATTTGTTAAAGTTTCAGATAAATAGGCTTTCCTTTTATTTCTCTGTTGTCATAAGTGACTTGCAGGTGTTGTGTGGTTAAGAATAAAAATGGAAGTCCTTGTTTCCAAAGAAAGCGCTCATTTAAAAAACATCCAAGGTACTAAGTCTATTACAAATGGGACTAAAAGTACAGTTGTAGAATTCCAGTCTTTCTCTCTGCCCCAAGACTACTTGAAAAGAAATAAAAAGTTTGAATGTTTTTTGTACTGAACATAACAGAACTAAGAAAAAAATGCAAGTTTTTATTCAAATTTTGGCATTTTGGTCTTTATTTCTCACAGAACTTTAAAACATTGCTTTAAACCAATAATAAGAGTTTTTTTTACAGAACAAAAACAGTTGTGAACATATTGACATATCATCTGTAGCGAAATAGTTTAGCAAAGTTGATTATTTACACAACCAGCAGTGACATTGTCATTAATTTGTACCCTTGCTTGCGGCCACTTGATGCATTAATGTATAATATTCATCTTCTCTGTTTTGGTCACAAACTCTTTAGGGAGATGTCTGGCTCTTTGGCTGCTAAATGTTCCAATATTCTCCCAGCTAGTTGCTAAATGCATCTGCCATTTGGTGTTTTTCCAATGAAAGCAGCTGGCTATGACAGCAACAAAGTACCAAAATATTTGTGTTAGTGATAAAATGTAATAGCTTCTTTACAAGCATGCTGTTACTTATCTAAATACTATTTGTTCTTTCTACAGTTTTTTGCTGTGTAGGTCCTTGTTCATTTTTTACAGAATTTTGTTGAAAATTCTGATCATAAGTTATCAGATCCTGCTGATCCACATCACAAAATGTGACATTCCTCTTGTGGCCTTATATCAGCTCTTAATATCTTAAATAACAAGGACAAAGAAAAGACCATATGGACACAGTGCAAAGGTTTTAATTGCAATTCTCTCTGCATGCAGATGAACCAATATGAATACCAGACAGAGCTGCAAGAGTTCATCCTTTTATGTGTTTTGTGTCTCCTGCAGGTTTATATGTAGTTATTAATATTGAGTTACGTTTTTTGTGTTTGCAGCTGCATGCTGATAAGCCATTTTGAGGAGCCTAAGCTGAGTGATGATGAGGAGCCGCCAACTGAACAAGACAAGAGAAAGAAACTGGTGAGTTGAACACACGCATCCAGCACCAATAAGTTCAATGTAATAATTTAGGTTTTACTTAAGTTTCCTGATCACAAAAACTACTTGCTGTCACTTCATAAACGTAATAGTGTTTAGTTTTTATGTACGTGCAACGTAATCAGTGTTAAGTACAGCCTCTGGATCCACGCGTGTCTGCATCGCAAGCTTTGAGTCATTTCAGGTAAGCTGAAAGTTGTTCTATATAGTGGCATGAAAAAGTTTGGGCACCTCTGATTATTTTCAAGATTTTCCTTTATAAATCATTGGTTGTTCAGATCAGCAATTTCAGTTAAATTCATCATATAGTAGTCAAACACAGTGATGTTTGAGAAGTGAAATGAAGTTAATAGGATTAACAGAAAGTGTGATATAATTACTTAAACAAAAGTAGGCAGGTGCATAAATGTGGACACCACTGAAGAAAAATTACATCAATATTTAGTAGATCCTTCCTTTCCAGAAATAACAGCCTCTAAACTTTCCCTGTGGCTTCCAATAAGGGTCTGGATTGTGGTTGAAGGTATTTTTGGCCATTCTTCTTTACAAAACAACTCCATTTCAGTCAGGTTTGATGGTTTCCGAGCATGGACAGCCCGCTTTAAATCACACCACAGATTTTCAATAATATTCAGGTCTGTTGACTGAGATGGACATTCCAGAACGTTGTAGTCGTTCCTCTACATGAATGCCTTAGTAGAGTTTGAGCAGTGTTCAGGGTTGTTGTAGTGTTGAAGTATCCAGCCCCGGCACAACTTCAGCTTTGTCACTGATTCTTGAACATTGTTCGCAAGAATCTGCTGATACTGACTGGAATCCAGGTGACTTTCAATTTTAACAAGATTGCCAGTACCTGCACTGGACACACAGCCCCACAGCATGATGGAAACGCCAACAAATTTTACTGTGGGTAGAGAGTGTTTGTCTTGGAATGCTGTGTAGTTCTTCCGCCATGCATACTGCCCCTTGTTATGTCTAAATAACTCAAGCGACTCTGTGGCATGTGTGTAAAAAAAGCTTCTGCCGCATTATTCTCCCATACAGCATCTCCTTGTGCAAAATGTGTTGAATATTTGAACGATGCACAGTGTCACCATCTGCAGCAAGATCATGTTGTAGGTCTTTGGAGCTGGTCTGTGGGTTGAGTTTCTGAGCTAGCTTTTTGCATCCTTCCTCTAAACCATGATGTTGAACAGTCTTTGTTTTCAGGTCTTTTTACAGTTGTTTTGAGGCTCCCATTTTGCCATTTGTCAGAGAAGATTTTAAAAGGAGGACAACTTGAAACTGGCCACCTGAAATACCCTCTCATGATTCTCATGAGAGGGAAAGTCTTGAAAATGATCAGGGGTGCCCAAACTTTTTTATACCACTGTAAATGGCCCTCAGGTGGTGTGTACATACCAGTTAAACAGTAATGTAACGTGTATGCATAAGGATGCATTGTGTATGAGGATGTTTTCTTCTGCTGCTCATCATGCTGTGGAGGCTTAGAAGTTGTAACACCATTTCATTCTGAAAACACTGTTTAATGATGATGTCGGTGTATGTGTGTTTACAGTATTTTGCAAATGACTACTCGGGCAAAATGAAAGTTTAAGCAAATTTAACTTCATTGGTTTTTGTGAATGTAGCAATACAGCTACATTTATTTTCTAGGGTGACTTTGTATGACATTTTCCTCTGAGTGTGAGAATGTGTGTGTTTGCTGGGCGGTATCCCAGTGCACTTATCACCTCAGCCCAGACCCTGACTTTTTGCTCCGGGGAATAGAAAAGAGCAGACTTAAAGTCTCGCCTCTCTTCGCTTCTTAACGCGTGTGGGTGTATGTATTTGTGGACGTGCTTGAATGCATGTGTGCCTGTGACGAGTGTGACCATGTGAAACAGTTTTTGGTTTGAGAGGAAAGTTAATGAAGGAAACTCATTGAATTTCTGAATATTTCCTGACTCCAGTGTGGCTGTCAAAGCCTTCTCATCCTGGAGGTACATGCATGACCATGTAAAAGCATTTAGGTGTATAAAAGTGTCGGTATCATCCAGCACAGGAGGTAGAAAGAACCAGTGAGCACTTTCCAAATAGTAATTGTTTTCTTCTTTGTGCAAAAGAATAGATTCAGACAGTGTGTGAAAAAAAAAAATCTAAATGAGTTGAATGCTGTAATATCCACATACTTGATTTGTTTTATTTATTTATTTTTTTCCCAATGGTGATTTAGTTTAGAGACATTCATCATTTTCTCAGCCAACTCTCATCTTAGGGTTGCCATACAGAATGTCTGCCATCTGCTAGGTGATATGTCAAGGTCTGCTGAATTGCCAATCAAACAGCGGGTATTTAATGAGCTTTTAAGCTTCAGTAGTTGGGGGAGGTTAAAAAATATATAGATAGCTATTGATGCAATTTATGTACAATACTGGTCTTCTGTCAAAGCAGGGTTTTCCCAGAAAGCTGTTCAGTTGCAGTGACATTAACCTAAATACAGCTTATGTTCACACTTTCCTCAGTGTGATGGCACATCTATGTTTTCACCCCTTTCCACCTAATAACTACATGCAATATCTACTGGTCAACAAGTCAAAACCTCACAAAGGATATATCACGTTAATACAAAGGAGAACTCAGAGTTTTTATATTGCACACAATATTTTCTGTAGCAATCAATACATTTACAGGAGCTATAATACCATTTTTCCACTGTATATTCAGTTTGAACCCAGATGAACTTTTGCCGTGGCGCTAATTGCCTCCCGTGGCTTATCTCATGAAAGACCACGCTTTAAGATGACAGTGACTGTACTTTTCTCGCAAATGCCTCCAGCATGGATGTTTCTAGGTTCGGGCTCTTTGAAGGCAGCGGCTTCCATCTCTCATGGATGCAAATATATTTTATTGTATATGTGAATACTTTGTATTAAATTGGACCCTAGAAAAATTAAACTCTTGCTGACTATGTGAGAAAATAGGTGGTTTGTAAACAGTCAGTGCTGCAAAGGCAAAAAGAAAATTCACAAGTTACATTTAGAAGTTTAATTTTCATTGTGAGCAATTTCATGATAAAAGGTTCTAATTCATGTTCATACTGATGTTGAAAATACTTAGAGAAACAGGTAAGAGAGTGGTACTTTTACTGCATAGCACTAACAGGAAAGTAACATAAACACGGGCTTCTGTTGCTTCCCTATTGGTCCATCAGTGTGAAAATATTTATTTAAAAATTAAAATAAACATATACTGTATATTTTTTAGATGGATGATAGGAATTTAAACATGAAACTTGAAACGTTTTTTCTCCAATTACAGATTTACATTCAGGTATAGCAGAAAATTACCAGTTAGTCATGAGCCAGTGCCAAAATTATTACCGACAACTACTATATAAGCTATTGAACGCGCTGCACTTAAAAGGTTTATACTGCGTACTATGTTGTGCAGGAGTTGTAAAGACGTGGTACTCAGGTGCTCTGTATGTCTGCTGGGAAGATCAGTCAATCCAGTGGAGTTTTTATCACAAGACTAAAGAGAACATTCATGGTTGCTACTTGCCGAGCAGTTATATTGTGAGAGGCTCGGGGGTGTATGTATGTATGTCTCTGAGAGGTTGTCAGTACATGAATGTAGCTTTGCTGTTTCTCAAGGCAAACATTACCCTTCTTCAGCGCTAAATATATTGTTCAGTTGTACATATAGCGCTCCTATCACGGGCCCATGTGTTTAGCTTACTGCCAATGGAAAGGAATAAATCTTTTTTTCATGTACGGCACCATCTGTCCTCATATATTATTTATGGTAAAGTTACCTAGGAGTTTATCTGATTTATCTGATTTTTGTGTCGAGGTTGCAGCTTTAACAGTATCCAGATATCATAGTTTTAACAAGCTGAGAAAAAAATCTGTCAATATCTATCTATATCTGTGTTTGTGTTGAGGAATAATCCTAAGCAGGTCATCATTCTGCGATACTAGGTAGGCAAACTCTGGACACAGCTCTTCATCCTCCGTTATTGCATGTTATTGCTTGAACTTTGAACGTATCTAAAAATGAGATCCAAAATATTGTCACTCATACCAGCAAAAGTACAGCAGTAAGGCTGAATGCATATTTCACTGTTGTCTCAGGAACCTTGACTTTGTCTGTTTCTATAAATCACACTGCTTCACAGTTTGTCAGTTCGTTAAAAAAATACCCGAGTCAAGATTTAACACCTCCCTCTCTTTCTCTATCTCTCTCTGTCTATTTCTCTCTCTCTCTGTCTCTCTCGTTAATTTCACTTAGCCACTCCCTTCTCACCATGGCTCATACACGGTAAATAAATAATAGTAGTGGCTTTCAGTTTTGTCTTATTTTGACCATATGTTGTGTGTTTAACACCTCCCTCTCTCTCTCTTTGTCTCTCTTTCTGTTTCACGCTCATGATAATTTAGTTGGTTGAACAGACACAGTTAATGGCTGTACTGCCTCCTCTATAAGCACTGTCTCCAAAGACTAGAAAAAAACCCATGTATCACTTACAGTAGATGTCTTCTAAATATTTTTGGTCTCTAATATCCTAAAAATTGAAGATTAAACTTTATAACTCAGTCCATAAAGACCTAGTAAACTCTTTGACTCTGAAAATTTTTCATGACCCTCACAGATCGTTTTCAATCCAAGTGAAAATATTTCATTTATATATTATAAATTTGGAAAAGGCTTCCCAGGTAGGAAGCCAGACAGTCGCCAAGGCAGTGCTACATTTAGCCGAAATATTTTTCCTCTGCTGGAATCCCTTCTGTCATTAACTTTGAATGTGTATTGACTTGCAGTGTCAGCGTGTCGCTCGAGTGCTTGATGTATAGATAGCACCACTGTTGGCATGTCCATATAAACTTGGACTCCAACTTTTTTATGCCATGATTATATATTGATAATACAGTCATTGATATTGACTGAGTATTTGAACTGAACAATGGATACAGTAATTTAGTGTGTAATTTCATGTGTGTATTCGACTTCTCCTGGTAGGCCTGATATATGCTCTGCTTGAAAATCATCCATGCTGTTGTTATCATCTTCCTGCCTGTCTCCATATTAAAATGGATTGTTCTGTGTTCTGAAAGCTGCTTATTCTTCTAGTCCATCTTGTCAAAGATTTGGACCCTCACTTTGATCAGAGTGTTATAGGAAACTAGGCTATGCTAACTTCAACCACATACTTCATCTACATCCTAAAGAAGGATACGTGACATCAAAGACATCTGCACTGGTTAATCATGAAATGAGTACATTTGTTGTTCTGCTGTGGCACACACCGAATTGAACCTTTTATTTTTCCTTGTTTTTTCTAGAATCGTAAAAAAAAGGCTACAAATTGAATTGCAGTGGCCGCTTTTGGGCTATTTCAGGTGTAAATTTAGAGAATCAGACACATAATTTTACTACTTCTCAGTTGAAATGCCGAAGTGCAATGAAAAAAGTGGTGCAATCTACTCTCTTTTATGGTTGTTAATGTTGTCCACAATACAAAAAGAAAGGTCTATTTTAATTATCAGTTATCAACATGGTGAAACACAGTGGATTTAATCATGTTTGCAATGTAGCAATATAATTAAATGAATAATGCAGCAAGGTGAACCACCCTGTCGTCTCTTCACCTGACCGTCAATGTTCTTGTTGCGTCGGTATCGTTGTGACAGTACGCACACTGGAACACATGATTAAAGCTCTATAAAAGAGTGTTTTGTGTGCATTATACAGGTTCAGGCTTGGGGATGGGCAGTTTTGGGGATTTTAATGATTCAGGTTCCAAATTTATTTAGGACCCAATAATAAAAATTGGGCTAAACATTTCTGAACAATTTCCATGGAATAAAAGTTTTAGAATTGATTCCAAATCCAAATATTCAGTGTAATTCTTATTTTTACTTGTAGTTTAAATTATAGTTTATATATAATTGCCACTTCTGGCAACCATAAACTCTAAAACGATTCTGCGATATAGTGACAAACTATTTAATTATTTATGGTAATTTAAACATATATGAACCTTCGCCCTACTGATATTAAACCACCTTATATCTGTATTATCATTTCCCACAGTCTTACAAAGTGTTTTAAACACTTATGTATTGAAGAAAAGTGTTTCTTTAATACATGGAAGTTGTTCTGCATTCCCTGAGTCTCGGAACGCAACGCACACACGGTTGATGTCAGCCAACAGCATGTGCGTACAGTATCATGTGACTACCTACTAAAAATCCTACGACTTAGTGAAGCCCTGCATGTTGAGGGGATACTATATTCAGTAAAGTCATGAAAAGAATCAGAATTGCTCTTATCTAAGTAAAACCCTATTTGGACTGTGGCAAATATTTGCCCACCTTCTCCTAATCATGATGAAGTAAGAATTCTAATCAGAGGACTTCCTCCAGTAAACCCTCGGCTGATTGAATGGATCTTTGAAAGCACATCCCATTACATGGGCATGCTCTGAAAATTAAGAAAAGGAATATAAAGAATCCTTCTCTGACGTTGTTACTCTATGGATGGCAGTGCTTTAAGTTAGTGGAAACATTTTCCCGCACATTTGTTTAATTAAATTGTCTGCTAATTTTCGTTTTTTTGTCGATTAGGAGTGAAATCTGATTTCCCTATAACAACAATTTGATTAAATGTGTATGTTTTCATTTTTAAGGAAAACAGAAAATGAAAACTATTACATTGTTACCCAGTGGACTTCATTGCAATGAATTTGCGATGCTTGGATGAATCACTGATTAATCATGAAATTGTTTTTGTCATTCAACAGTTTTTTGTTATTTCATTCTAATGAACAATCAACTGACTGCAGTGGTCCCCTAGAGGTATAAATTTATAGGAAATGAGTTTCAGTATGTTATCAATTCACTCTGGGCCACACAAAGCATTGGCAATGAAGACTTGCCATTCTTGCTTTATTATTGCTCCTAGTCTCAAGGAGACCATCAGTGTCAGCATAATTTGGTTTTGTTGAATAACAGACCTCTCTGACAGTGTTATTTTGTAGCATGAGATATAAAGATTCGCCTTTGTTCTGCCTACGGCACACAGAGCTATCAAAATTAGTTTCTATCAGTGTCTCTCCTCATCTTTACAGGCATTTGTCCATTACCTATTGGGAGTTGTAGGTTCTTAGAGTGGCAGGATTGCAAACATGTTGCAATGATCCAATGAATTCAATAAATGTTTACTACACTGGCTGTAGCATGCTAGTTGGGGTACTCAGAGAAGTTGTGTACACTGGTACATGGATGGATTTGGAGATTTGTGTCTTGGATATTAAGATTTAAGACTAGCATTAGAGTTCAATTCAATTTCCCAGATGTTATTTTCAGAAAATGTATTTCAACGCCAACGTTGGAGCAAGTCTGCAGATAACATACACATGATGTACACATTAAAAGGAAGCTTTTCCAACAGTACATTACAATTCTGTGTGTTTCATTCCCATTTTTTTCACAGCAGACATACAGTCATATATTCTTTTATCTCGGGAATGGATTAAACTGTAAAGTCACTTTCTTATTGTGTGCTTTTAGTGTGATTTGGTGCATAAAGTTTCCATTTACATTATTTAGACGATATTTAGATCAATATGTTCCACTTCATAAAAAGCCTCACTCCATGCATTTAGCAAAGGTTAACTTACTTTGGATTCATTATTTAGGATTGGGTGAACATAAATATAAGATGATGAATTTCTCTCTGCATGTTCTGCAGACAGGCTGATCATTTTCAGTCAGACTTTCATCATCACTCACAAAACAGATAAACAAAAAGAGCAAAAAACAATTAATTAGTTTTAGTCAGTAACGAGAATAACTGCTCATTGGTTGACATTTCATCATTCATTCATTAATTGCTAGTATTTGTATTGCATATGTCTTGTTACAATTTTATGTGCAGATACATATTTTCATTTGCATTTAAATTTGATCACAGCACGCTCAGCATGAATGAAAATACTGCATGTTTTAAGTTTGTAACGTATTTCCATTTCTTCACATTTAAGGAATGTTGGAGGGATACAGCATGTAGTCTCGTACACACTCACATACACACACACACACACACACACACACACACACACACACACACACACACACACTGCAAAACTCATCTGCTAGATTTGCATAAAATGACACACTTTAAAAATAAAATGCATTCACAATTCTCACCCTGAAAGGTAGCATACCAGGTGAGTGTTTGTTACTATACTGATCAGACCTGTTAGATTTAATATACACTGGTGTAACCAATGAAAATGTGTAGGGTACACAAACTGTATGTGTGTTCATGTTCAGGCATTAATGTAAGCGTTTAGTAAAAGCCATTTGTTTGACTGCCTAAGGGCTCTTATATTTATGCCCTCACTATACAAATTAGTTCTTGTATTACAATTTATGTAGCCTCATCTAGTGAGTAAAATCTCTTTAATCAAGTTCTAATCCTTCCTTTTCATCAAGAGACAACACACTGATGAAATATCAGGACAGTGTGCTAAAAATGACATTTGATGGAATCTCTCTCTGTTCCTCTCACTGTGGCTGCAGCTTCTCCTGTCTAATACTCTTTAAATTCCCCTTGGGTCTTTATTGATGACTATTTATCGTTGCTGTCTGTTTACTCTAAAGCTGATCAATATTTGTCCCAGGATGCAGTGATGCTGACGAATGTACATGACCTTATCTCTTAGCTGACTGTTCTTCCTCACTCTGTTTCCATTGTCTTCTGTCTTGTCAAAGAAGTTTAGGACCCTCTTGTTATTTAGGCCATGTCCACCCAGAAAATGTTGTTTACCTTTTGAATTCATTGCATATACCAAAAAGAAGATTTTGGGCATTTCTATGTAAACTGGCACAGCACACCAAGTCATCAACAACCTGTATGTCTTAATGTGTTAAATAGGGCTGCCACAAAGGGTTATAGTGGAGTAATCACTGATTATTTTCTCAATTAGTTGACTAATCAGATCATACATAAATTGAATGTCAAACATAAACCTTATCGCACCAGCATGAAGCTGCTCTTACATAACCATCATTAGTTTTCAGCGTGAAGTGTTTAAGGTATATGCTAACTAAAAATAAAGACAATTAAGATGATAGTCATTAAACCTTTAATGAAATATGTTTGTAGCAACAAACAATTATTTAACTGTAATGCTTGTGCATCACAGTTGTGCTGCTGTGAAATATGTCTTACAGATATTGAATTGCACACCTCATTTGTTTTCTTAAAATGCTTGCACATGTTTGAGCTTTGTTGCCGCCAGCCAGCCATGATAGCAGAGTCCATCTGGTACAGCTTCCTGTGTCATCCCAGCTGACCCCGATTACGACTGCTGCGCAGAAAGGCAGAAGAGGCAGCGTAAGGTGCAGCAGCAGTTTCGAGAGAAAAACAAAGATTTAGAAAAAAGTTGTATCGACTATTAAATTGTCGACAATTTTAATTGTCGATACAACTTTTTAATCGTGACTAATCGACTAATTGTGACAGCCCTCTTAAACCTACTGTCCAAAAAAAGCAGTTTGACAGCAATTACAGGAGCGGATTGTGATATTGCCTTCATTTTTTAAGGATTGTTTCTTTTTGTGGGAAAGATTACATTTTTCAGTGCCATTCCCATACCGCCAAATATCACAGACCTGGCAATAAGACAGAACAACAAACAAGAGCTACTTGTACTGAGCTACCAATCCGTTAACATGGATTTAAATATGGCAGCCACAGACAAACACAAAAGCATGGATCACGCAACAGATAGGAAATTGTGTTTTGTTGCATTTCAATGTGAAGGACAGTTTACCGTACCCAACCTTGTACTCTTTTTTTTTTTTGTTTTGTTTTGTTTTGTTGCTTGGCTTCAAATGAAGCTGAAAATTCACAATGTATCCTGACTGTCTGTCAGTATTAAACATTTCAATATGATAGTACTGGCAAGAAAGTGGCTAAACTAGAGCTGTTCAGATCTCTTTTGCCGTGTATGTAAAAGTTAAACTGTCATATTTGTTAATCTTCACAAAGGCTGGAATCCCTTGTGTTGTCTTCAGGTCAAAAATACCCCTCTAGCATGTTCAACAGCAGAGAAATCTCCCTAAATTATCTTTTTTCAACTTGATATTTGGTGACTTTTGTGACCCAAACATTAGACAAAAATGAAACTTTGCCTTTGCTCATATTTCCTTGAAGGTTGTGGACCAACAGGGTATGAAGACGGTCTTTGGGTCCTTTTTGACTCAGAAAATTTAAATTGCAGTCGCCATCACTCACATAAGTAATTGAGGTTATATGTTTTATAGGTGCAGCTTCACTCTTCCACGACACCAAATGTGTCTCAAGGTCAAAAAATAGGCAAACATTTCTAGAAAGCATTGATTACTAATTGTGATGAGAGCCTTTAGTCACAAAGATGAACCTTGTAGGCATATATACAGTGGTACCTTTACTTACAAAATTAATTGGTTCTGGAAGAAATTTCTTAAGTAGAAAAATTTGTAAGTAGAGACACGTTTTCCATGCAAATGCCCTAATCCGTTCCAAGCCCCCCAAAATTCAGACATAAATGTTTATGAAGCATAAGAAATGCATCAAAACATGTAACAAATACATGTTACGATTAGATTATTACACAATAAATGAGAGTTGTGCATAATGTAAAGAAAGAATAGAGTAAAAAATAAAATGATGGTCATTTACCTTTTAATAGCTGTCCCATTGTTTTTTGCCCTCTTTGGTTCATGCGCTCCTATCTCACGATGCCGAACAACAGAGTGAATTCCAGTCCTCCTGTTGAACTTCTCCAACCACCTATGCAATGCCTTAAGCTCCCGGTGTTTTATGGCTTCCTTTTGTTTTAATAACGTGGAGATTGTGGATGCATTACGGTCATATTCTTTGGCGAGATCAACCAAACACATCCCTTTTTCATGCTTTTCTATTATCTCTTGTTTTGTTTGTATTGACAAAAAAACTCTTTTCTTCTTCTTTTCCTCTTCTTTTCCTCTTTTCTCCGTCACTTTCTTGGGGTCCATAGCGAATAGTCAAGAAGTTAATATATTTGCGTAAAACAGAACACATCATGGGTCGAGGGCTGAATGACAAGGACGCTGCATAGACACCTATCTAGCTACACACAGAGATCCCTCTTAGCCAATGGGATGCCAGGATGCTAGGTAATAGCCAATGTCAGAGCAGCTATAATAAAGTATATCTATCTATGCATCTATCCATCTATCTATATTTATCTATCTATATGTATAACAGTTTTTTTCCTAAAGGAAATTGGGGTTTTGAAATCAATCAAGCTGCTTTATTTTAGGGGTTTAATTAATGCAGTTGTTTTTTTAAACGTTTAGGACTGTTTAAAATGTTGACTACACAAAAAGAAATGTTTGGTTATTTCACCTTTTGCTGTTAATGTCCAAGTTATACAGACAACATTAAACCTTTTCCCAGTGACCTTTTGACCTGATGAGCTCAGCCATTGGTTGGTGCTACGCACAGTCATTAGGAATCCTAACTTAACTGAATAAATTGGACATTTCATTAGCATGTCAGCCGATTAAAACATATGTATTGCTCTACCTGTCTTTGTTAATGGAAAAACATTTTTCTTTCCAATATTTTGCATCACCCTTGGAGATTTTTGCAGAAACGCATGCTTTATTAAATTTGCCCAAAACACTTTTGCTTATCCACATTAGTTTGTATTACAATAATTTTAATGATCATGAACGCAAAAAAATGGTCATGAAATTGAATCAGATATGATTACAAATCTTTGTAATGTAGCTATGTGCTTAATGCTGCTGAGAGTTGAAACTCTATTCATTTATTTAAGACTTAAATAAAGAGTACTGCTTAAAGTAATTCTAACAATATTTTCTTTCAACAATGTGTAATTATATTATTTTTTAAAGTATTTGTACTAAATTCATAACAATTGCATTTAAAGCTGGATGGCATTTGTGTAGTGGCCTCACCAAAGAGCGTACATACATCAATGTACCAGACTCCTTCCTTATATTGTATAGGTCATGCTATTTCTGTACACTTTCTGATTTTTTGTATGGATTCCACAAGACCCCTGCTTTTTAGGTACTTAGCTGTAACTCTTCCATTTTTTCCCTTGCAATTTGACAGGCGATAAGCCAACTGAAATCTTTAAGTGTAATCGATATTTCTGCCCTCAGTAACATTCCTTGGTTTTAGAATGGGTATCTGCTATGGCAGTTGGTTGCAAGTCACATGCGGCACCTTTCCTTCTGAGTGGTTCCCTGTGGAGGAGTTTTAAGTACAGTGCCTACAAGTAATTGAATTGTAGTACTTGATTTTTTTTTTCTTTTTTCCCCTTACTCTCTCATAGTGATTGAGTCAATGAATCATCCTGTTTCTCTCCTGAATTTTTTTGGCTTTGTGCTGTACTTTCCCAGAGTGAAGTTCATACGAAATTCTGACTTCATTGCTCACCCTGGATGGTCCCAGTGTGTGTTGTCTGTTTAAGTGTGACTCATTATACTTGTGGGTTTGAGAGACTGCATTTTTATGTGAAGGGGAGAAAGAATGACTCGTACCACGGTAAGAGGTCCTCTAGCCAAGATGCTTTACGGTATGCGTCTCTTTTATGAGCATAAAAAAGTGTATGGTGGGCAGCACAGTGTTGGAATTGGATTGCTCTCCACCTGAACGTTAATTCATCTCAGGTGGTTTTTTTAGTCTTTTGTATAAGGGTGGAGTTTGCCTTCAAGAGCTGCATCAGGTTAGGGATGCTTATGTGACTCCTATTTTTCAGCATTCAAATGGATAGTTATCTCAATAAATAAAAAAAAACTTCAATCTCTTCACACACACGTACAAACGCGCACACGCACAAACACTTCAGTGTAGCTGCTCTCCTGTATTTCATCCTTGTTTCTCCTCATCTGCTCACCAGGCAACCACCGAACCCTTTCCACTTTCTTCACATGCCATTTGTCTCTCTCTCTTCTTTTCATTCTGCCTCTCATTCATCTTCTTCGATCTTCAACGCACAAAGAGCAGCGCTTTTTTATCATTCAGCCGCAGCAGGGGGCATGCCGCTCTCCCTCTATTCTTTCCTCTCACCATCACTCCATTTCTCTCTTTTCTCAGGCCTTTTCTGGCTTCAACTCTCCTGCCACTGCTCTGTGTTTTGCCCTTACTTGATTATTTGGTTTATGCACCATCAGGCTGACATTCTACTCCATGCAGTTTGCGGTTGATTATATGGCTGTGTTATCTCTACAAGACACTATTCTTTTCTGGGTTCGGTTTTAGAGACTTCACTTTTACCATATGTTTCTTTTGTCTTTTTTCCTCTGTCGTATTAACATGCTCCCATCACTTTACTGTTTCATTCTTGCTCTCCAGCCTTTGCAACATAAAATTGTTCTCTTGGATATCTAGCCAGTAATAAATATAAATCAAATAAATCTCGCACAATTATTAACTCATAGCACCATTCATAATAAGAGCTCATACATTCATGAAACACATGCATTCTCATTCGATCTGAAAACACACAATTGTTTTTTCAACTCTCTTATTTCCTCTCCTCCTTGGCATCAGACCGCCATATTTACAGTTAGCAGTTACATTTATTTGAGTTGGATGATTCACAGCAGGACCTTCTGCCAAGATCATCTGTGTGGAAATGTACTATATAAAGAGGCCCAAATGCTAAACTACTGCATGCAGTCCCAGTTTTCTTTTGAATCCTTTCTGTAGCTGCCATGCCTTTTTGAACTCGTAACAGAATAAGAACAAAATTAAATGTTCACATACCTTTTTTTGCTTACACATAATTTAATGTCAACTAAGTAAAAACCACTGAAACAGCAACATTTTCATTGTGCCGTTAGTCTGTGATAGTTGTGTGTGTACTGTAAATTTACAACGGAATACACCTTTGTAACTTCAGATCCATCCATTTTCTTGTAGACAAGACGATGGCAATCACCTTCGTCTACAGCCGCTTACACATCTTACCGGGGACAGGTATGCTAGAGCTGGTCCCAGCTTACTACGGGCAGAAGGCGGGGTACACCCTGGATAAGACGCCAACTCATCGCGTGGCCATTTACAGACAAACACACATGCACACTCACACCTGCAGACAATTTGATATAACCAGTTCAAATAAGTTTCACAGGGGGAACAAACTCCGTAACTCTACATTTTAAATAAAAATAATCTATTGGATAAAACTTGGAAAAGCCTTTGAAAAACCCAGTTTGAGCAAAGATCTCAGAGGAAATGACCATTGTAACCATGGTATCCATGTGTGAGAGCAGCAAGTTTTTTAGGTCAAAGTGTCTTTCAATTAAGATATTGATTAAATGCTATGTCACAAGAAAGACAAGTCCATTTACAGGACATAAATAGAATCCCTGTTCTGGCTCTTTGAAATGTTATTGATCACATTTGATTGGTGCTTTGGCTGTGTGTACAGTGCTTTTAATTTTATAAGAACTAACATCAGACCAAGTAAGTAGGTATATACCATAATATCCGGATGATTGAGCACACATGTATATAAGCCAAACTTTTCTATAGGCCTCACATGTCCAGGTGTTGTAACATGGGATATTTTTATTGAGTCGTGTCTTCACGCTGCAGTCTCCATTGATTCATTAATGCCAAGCTTACGTGCAGCAGCTCTACTTCCTATTTTTACAGCCAGATCAATTTCCTTTAACTTCAAAGCTGAAAAATGTGGCTTTCTTTGTGTGTTTTCCATCATAAGGGGTGTGCATGATGTGCAAAAAGTCTGTTCAAAAGTCAGTCAAACTACTGTAGCATCTTCCAAATTCTCTTATCTCTTCCATGAATCAATAACTCTACTTTGCCAATAACTGTTGATTTGATCCTATTTGTGTCTCTCTGTGTTGACCATGTGAGGCTCCTGCCCCTCAACAAGGATACAGAATAAAGATGGACAAACGGATGAAATTAATACTTGCTATGAGTTTCATTGCATTCATTGCAGAAAGGTTCTTTTCCTCTAAACCTGCATAAATGTAAAGCAAGTCCAGCCCAAATAACAGCTACCCATCACCTTTCAGTAGTTTGCCTTAGTCTTTGCTACAAAATATTAATGTCTTCTAGCGTTCACATTTAAAAGTGCATCCATTGTAGCTTGCGTGGAGAATCACTTGTCGTGAACGAAATTTTAACCAGAGTTGCATTTTACCACTTGAGAGCAGCTTGCGCGTCTAGTTGGCATTAGCCAGGGGCAGCTCGCCAGCGATGCCTACAGTAACTGTGTCATAAATTAGCTGATGACATGGACGTCTTCCTGCTGTGTAATCCTCTGAACCCCACAGCGTTATCATCCCCTTCATAATCCAGTTCTTAATTTACCATCATACAGCCCCACAGCTCATTGCATCACGCTGTGAATGTGAGCATATACACAGTCCTGTACTGTATTTTTGTGTTTGGAGTTAGAAATGAGGCTCAACGGGATATGAGATAAAGGCTGGGAATGTAGAGGTTGTTTCATCATTAACTCCAGTTAGCGGTCTGGGTTGACTGTTTGCTTTGACGTCTTTTAATATCCTCTGCAACAAATGTGGTTTTCCATTTAATATAGCAGCATTTAGATAAAGATCTTTGGTCATTTTTATAATTTTTGTTTTGTTAGCTTAAAATTGCCAACACCTTGTATGTTGATAGCAAGTCAAACCAGATTCAGACTCCTTGTTTGTGTGCACAAAGTTTGCCAAGCTGATTCTGACTTTGAGAATGTTTTTTATTGTAGAAAATGCTATGGAGAGATAAATGAACAGTACAAGAGCAAGATGCTAAAAGGTATTAGTGCTAAAAATGTATAAGTTAGAAAAAAAATATATATATTTTATGCAGTGCTGATGTTTAGACATGAGGCTCTTGGTTCGCTTTAGAAAAGTGGCTGCAACAGTCCAGGGATTGTTTGATAGATGAGGGCTTTTATGTTTCTCGTCATTTCATCTGTCTTTCTTCATCTTTGCATCCTCTCATGCTGCCCACTCCTGTCTGTCCTCATCTCTGATTGCTTGCTCCCTCTTTGTACTGCGTCATCTTGCTTTCGTCAGGCATTTCTTTTCTTTGCTCTCCACTACAACGTCATTGTGACTCATCAAGCCCCATCTTGCAACATGTGTCCTTTGTTCTCTCTACCTTTCTGTACTATTCTCATCTGCATTTGATCATCCTAACAGTGGATTAGGTTTATTGTTCTTGTTCGCCGTTTCTCCAGTACTGTGAATCTTGTGTCCCAATAGAGTGTCTACCAGTAACTTCCTGTTTGTATTCCGCTGTTACTGTCAACTTTTTTTTACAACCTTTTACTTTTTTTTAGTTTTCAGAAATTTTTGCACAAACCTTCTTGCAGATGCTCATTCATTTGTGTCATAGGCTAAGTTCATACCATAATGTCTTCTATAACTGGACAGGTTGGAGCCATTCAGTGCAGACACTAAGACATTTTTATCTGATATATTTATTTGATGTCATGCAGCCATGTATCGTCACTTTTCCAATTAGATTAAATACTCAAGAGGCTCATAGAACAAATTTACATCGATAAACACATGCACACACACTACAGGTTCTTGACACTAAAGATAATTACGTGGATTAGATGACAGCTTTTTCGTAAGGTTAATTTCCAAAAGCCTCTCTTAACTAGTTTGATTGTTCTGTGATGACAAACAACTAATTAGCATGACAAGTATTCTTTCCAGTGTATGTCAAGAAACCAAAAGTAGTCATGACAACATTGTGCTTTCCGAAGGGGCCATGTTCCATTTAGTTTTTGGTTTTTTTTATCGTAAGCTTTTGGTAGGACTCTTTTGGGACAATGTGATTAGGCACATTAGTTTGCTCAAATGTCAAGTTTGTGTAAATGTAAGTAGGAAATTCAGTCACCAAGAGTCATGCACTTCAGTTGACTCATGCTTGAAAAGATGGAGGGAAGGAGGATAAGCTAACACTGTGTGATAAAGATAATTAATCGATGGGGAAATTAAATCAACTGAGGTCATAAGTCAACACAACACAAATATTTTAAAATCTCTCAGTGATTAACTGTGGCGTGAAATTAATTTTTGTCACCAAACATTGTTTTGAAGGTGAATATGATTTGGTAAGTTTTGACTATACATGTATACCCATCCAAATTATCTACAATGCAGGCTTTCGTGCTTTTGCCACTGCCCTGTGTCAGGCTGTTCGAAACAGATGCCTGTCTAGAGAAATGTTGTGGCTCGGATCAGTCATCCTCCTTTGCCTTCCTGTGCTGTTGTCTGCTCAAGGTGAATGGCAGCAGTTGGTATACGGTGTCATTTTCTCCAGCACAGGATGTACATGTCAAAGTTGGAACGTGACTCTAAACCAGTTTGAAACTGTTACTGCTGAATGTCAGGTCAAATGGTTGTTGAAAGATTTCAGGGATTTTGCCATTTTGTTGAACAGTTTCTTATTATTTGCTTTTCCTTTGTTCCTTGCACCTGAGTCCTTTCTTTGCACCAGAGTTGTCTTAAAATTTTCGTTGTACGTTTGTGTATGATGACATTCTATTCTTTTTTTCAAAATTAATCTGAAGTCACAGTCAGTTTCAAATAAACTTACCCATGTGTCAGTTGAACCACAAGTATTAAACATGCGTCTTACTGGAAAGGTTGCATTTAGAATATGTAAAAAAAAAGATGAAAGATGGGACCCATCAGAACCACGATTATTACAAAAGACAGTAGAACTCCTAAGTTTCGGTGTGAATTGCTAGTTGTGGTAGAGAGATCACATCATAAAAAGATGTCATCAACTCCAAAATACAACCTGAAATGCTTGGAAATGAAGTGTGAAAGCTGATAATGAACCATCCAAAACCAGAATTGAGTGCCTTCAGATAATACCCCAGCATGAAAGAGATTGAACAAACTACAGGTGAGGAACAAAATAATTTAAAAAAAGAAAATTATATTTGTTCTTGAGAAAATGAAAGAAAAACCATTCATGAATGAAATCCTCTGATTTCTTTCCACACCTTAGTCTAGTTCAAGTGTTTTTGTTCAGACAGTGTGTGGAAGAATGTAAACAGCTCATTTACTGTGTTGAGTTTTTTCTCATCGGTAAAACCATCTGTACATACTCTATTTCTTTCTCAAAAGGCTGACTTTGTAGTATCCTATCTGTAATACTTCCACTCTTTTGTCTTTGTTCCACTACAGTTGGCCCTTGAGGACCCCGTGCACAGTGTTTCTCTCCAGCACTTTGTCTATGAGAAGCTCAAAGCGCAGCAGGCCTTGCTGGGAGACCAAGGCTTCGGGGTCCTTATGGAGACCGTCGACACAGAGCTCGTCAGGCAGCTCCAGGATTTCCTCCAAGGACTCTGAGTCACATCTGTAATCTTTCACTACCTGAAACTAAAAATCTTTGCCCAACACTACCCTTTCTCCCATTTTTGAACATTTACTGAAAAAGGTTCAAATTCTGCCTGTCTTGTTGGACCTCTGATCCAAACCTTCCCAACCTCCACCCGTGCTATGCCTTATCTATATGCAGACCTAGCCTTGTCTACTGTTGTCAGCTGAAACCACAAGTTGTTTTCTTTTATATATGAATACTTGTTTTATATCTCGGTGAGGTACATGTGGGTGCTTAAAAATGTCCTTCACATTTTTAAAACTACCACATAAAGCATCACGACTCTAGAGCTTCCACTCAGTTCTTCTTAGTTCTTTTCTTTTGGGTGTTCAACATGGGACAGGTAGAAAAATGGACAGATGGTATGAAAGTTGAGAGGGTTGAGGGGTGTGCGGAAAAAAAATAATCTCCAGTTGCCAGAGAGAGAACCTTGGACTATTTTCTACAAAAAAAAAAAGAAGAAAACAACCCGATTGTAGCAGAAATGTTGATGAACCATACCTAAAGGACCTAAAGCAGTGTTTACAGAATCTATTCTTAAAGAGAGAAAAAAATGTAATTTTGTATGTATGTAAAGTAGAGTACGGATGATATTCTGCATGACGATATTTTATTATTTGCTTTGTTGTTTTTTTTTATTATTTGTGGTCGTTGCTCTACCATTTTAACAACCGAGAATAATTTTGAAACAACTAGAGATTTAGTCGAAGTAACTACTGAGAGAAGTAGAGAGTTTTTCTGCCTTTTTGATTTGAATTTTTTTTTTGGATTGTAAAATGGGTGAATTTTAAATGGCTGATTTGTAAAACTGCTTAACCACATTTATATGTATAAACATACTGCTGCTAATTGATGGTTTGTCAGAGCACTTTAATAACCAAAAACTGTTTCACCTGTTTCCATCTTTTTCTCACATCATTGTACTTTAACACGTTGCTAGAAGGCCTAGGAGAGCAGGTCAACAAGGATTAGGATTAGACTGCATAAAGACGATTGATTTTAAGTTGTGTTTACTGTTCGAATAAATTGCATTGTTAATGAAGTCACAGTGTGTCAAGTCGCTGTGAGGAAGCCAGAATACATTTTGTCTCTTGTTTTTGATGTGATCAGATTTTACTGGTCAAGAAGAAACCTTTAAATATTTGAGCCAATAACCAGTTCTTCCTGTGGGTTCTCTGAAGAATTTTTTGAATGTTTTGTCATCTGAAAATGAGGAATTACCAAGTTTTGGCTTTAAAAGATCACATGCATCCTAAAAAATGATTTCAAGACATTATTTTTCCCTTGTTTATGTATATCGAGTTCCCTATTGTATTTTTAGTCCAGTCATCTAGATCTTTTGAGTTCATTTGGTTGTATTTGCTCTCTTAGGTCAGTTGCCTCCTGGCAAGGAGATAATCCTGACACTAGCTCATTTGACACTGTGATAGAGTTGAGTAGCAGTCAGAATTATGGCCTTATACTTTCAGCCTTACCTGTCTTTGAAAATGATGACCCTTCTTATCTTTGAACAGTAAAGGATTTCTGTACTTAAGTTCTGTTAATTGTAATGAAGGTTATACCAGAATACTTGGTAGAGACATGTTTTTGGATTAAAGGTTTGGTTGTGTTTTGATGGAAAATAATGTGTTGCTTTTTCCAAAACCCTCAATAAAGTGCAGTGATAAGCCAAAAACATCAGTCTTAGTATTTTCTTCACTGATTTTAAGATTCCTCTAAACTGTAACAAACCAGTCTTACAGCGTTGTTTTTATTTGAAGCTGATCAGACGTGGGACTGACACTGCCGTCGAGTTTAATGACTCTGACAGACTTAATTTGGTTGTTGCACCACTGAGAACTCAAATAAAACATAAAGGGAAGGAAGAATGTCCCTATGCTGAACGAAAAAGATCATAGAAAGCCAAAATGACTGCTGCATCCTTGACATGGAAGTTATGAGCAGTTTGGGAGTAACTCCAGACAACAATCAGTAGACATAATTGGAAGATAACCACAGAGACATAATTGCACAAAATAAAGAGCGACAATTAAGTACCTCATGACAGGAAAATAAAGTGAGAATGGGGAAGCCTGGGTGGAAACCACAGTTATGTGAGCAGCGCTGCAAGGTTGCACAATGGTGCTTCTGACTAAATATCTGTTAAACATGCTCATAACGGCAGAATAAACATTTCTATAAAGTAAAGCTGAAGCAGATATGGATGCAATTTTCCACATATTTGATCAAAACAAAACGTAGTTTTGATGTCATTATGGCAGAAGATGGTACATCAAACCACTTCTTTTTAAACTGCAGACTCAGTTGACAAACGTTTATGGCCCTCAGGTTATGATGCAAAATTAATGTTACATGTGAAAAGGACACTCAAAACTTCAAGTATGCATTTCAAGGGCAGAAACAATGTAATATTCATGTTTTTTTTTAATTCAATTATAATCAACTGATTCTGTGGATTGTCTTTTTCTTAAGCTAGAATGTCTTTTCTATACAAAGAGGAGCCACACCACCTCCAATCCAGAGTTTCATAGCCATTGTTTCTTTATTTTTGCATAGTTGTGACATTTGTCAACTTTTCACCTATCTTGCCGTGATTATGACAGTTTCAACAAATGTTTGTGAATCAATACCAAAACGTTCATGGGTTCCTGTCTTGCACTGCAGTGTTTTCCATCCCAAAACATTCAAACCAAAAACTGACTGAGGAGATGACCTTTTAAGCATTTCTAGCAGCCAGATAAGGTAAAATGAAAGTTTTTTTCTTGCAAACTACAAGTGCAACCTCTGCAACAAAAATATTACACTTTGCTATACTGATATGTCAATGACAACTTCTCCCATAAGTTTTGCTTCAGAGTTCTTTCTCTTGTCAAAGACAAGAAAACAAATGAGGCAGTAGTGGCCACCGAGCCATTTATCTTAAGTCGTCTTCTTCTCCTTTCGGCTCAAGGATAAATGTACCTCTGGCAACTGGTCACTCCAGTGGCTTACAGAGTACAAAGAGACAATTAAAGGTCCCATATGCTTTTTTTATTCATAGCATTCAGCTGCCAGATGTTCAAATAACTATTTGAAATGTCTTGCTCCAAAGTGATCCGTGGTCCTCAATATCTTTGATTCAATATTGATAAAATCTCTTCCGCCATGAAAAGCTCTGTGTGGGTCTCAGCTCCCTATCTGCACTCCCCTCCCCCCTGAGCTGCCTCTATCAACAACTCCTTCTCCCCTTGCGTTCACGAGCGTTTTGTTTGCATGAGCCACTTGCACGTACCAGCGCTCCGTCTGGAACTTTTTTAACTTTCAGTAACTTTATTACTACGTTTTTCGCTCTTATTTTTCTCATGTTTGTCTCTCTTGTTAATAACTTGATTTCTCTGCGCTGACCCCTTTCTCACTCAGACGAACGTTGTCATTATGTCAACACTACATGGGCTGATCTTATTGCGAAGAATTTAAAACACACATGACGTACTGTGTACTAGTTGTCATATGAGTTAAGTCAAATAAGAAGTGTAGTCTGGGTAGAGACTGTAGAGAGAGAGACCTCACATGATAATCCATGTTGCCTAATGTGCAGTATATTGTTCAGTAACTCAATGGTGTTGTACTCGAGGTTTTGACCTTTCAACATGTTTCATTTTATGGACCTCTATGAGTTACTCTCAAGAAAAACAGCTACAAGCTGAAGAAATAAAACAGAACCCTATACCCCATGTACCCTTACAATGAAGGTTATATACATAAACATGACAAGACACATTTATTCAATACACGTTACACACTTTATAGACACATATATACAGTATATATACAGCATATATATATATATATAAATATATATAGATATAGTACAGTATATGCATTTGTGAGCTTTCATTGAACCTATAGGTGTACTCTGTTACCTTGCTCTTAACTCTGATCTCTGTTGTGCTAATCTAACGTTTTGATTAATGACTATAACACAGATGGTGGAGCGGTCGGTGGAAGGTCAGCGGTCTCTGCCGCCCACATGTTAAAATGTCCTTGGGGAAGATGCTGACCCGTCGTTGTTCCACTAGTTGACTGTGCTCCTGATGAGGATGAACGTGAATGTGAATGTCTGATTGCTGGCTTGTGTTGTAAAATGCTTTGAATGGTTGGTCAGCCTAGAAAAACACTATAAAGCACGGTCCAGTTGTCACGATAATGGCATCATTGAAGCTGTCAGTACTCAAATAAGCTTATTCAGCATTTGCAGATGAGATCAATTGGATCATAGTGCTTGCCAACATTGGTTGCAGATACAGTACATTAATATAATAGTCATGCATGACTTATGCCCTAACACTGACAATATCTCTGCAGAATATCCTTCACAGCTGTTGGGAATATCTGCACTATTTCCTTACCAACACATAACTGTTATTTTATTCTCAACAGCAATTTCCTTATGTGCCTGAAATTTAAAATAATAAGAGATTAAAACATTTGCACAGTAAATTCTGTTCAAAGAATGCGCCTTTTCGTCCCTGTGCTTTTGCGGTAACCTCATTCCAATTGCGTTAGGGCTTCTGCAGCAGGAGAGTATCAGTGACAGGCTGTGTGTGAGTGCCTATTAGCTTGTGTATTGATTCTGATTAAAAGTGGCAGCTCTTGGCCATATATGGGAACCTGTAATTAGAACCTGAGGTTCCAAGCATGTGTAATCATCACATGACCATGCTCCACGCCTTTCAAATATTAGCGCTCAGGGGATTCCCGCTTGAATACGTCCTTGAGTGCTTCTATATTTTTGGCATGCAACATCTTACGCTTGTTTCACGAACGTGAAACATTTACTTATTAATGGACTCCACGGTAAGTACAACCATTGTATGTGTGTGTGTGTGTGTGTGTGTGTGTGTGTGTGCGCGCGTGCGTGCGTGCATGCGTGCGTGCGTGTGTGTATTGGGTTAACAGACAGCCAGTAGATGATAAAGGGTAGTTTTTAGAGCTGATTAGTCTGGAATAAAGAATAATATGTGCAGACCAACTCAGAAGCACTCAAGATTAAATTGAAGTCCTTAAGTATTCTTTGGCAAATAATTGATGAGAAGAGACTGAAGTGTGAAGAGAAAGTCCTCTCTCGTAACTCCATGTGGAAAAAATGCTGTCACACATCCCACTCATAGCAGTATAGCCATCAGCAGCATGTTAGCATAACCTCACGTAAATTAAACATCAGGAAGATGAGAGTGAGAGAGCAAAAAAGGAACATTGTAGCTCGATTCTTTCAGAGATGGTCGTCAGGAAGACAAATGTGAATTTCCTTCTTGTCACAAAATAATACTGTATTTCTTGTGCTGCACACTTCATGGCATGAAGACAAAGCTAATCATATGGATTAGCAGTTGTTTCTACTGGTGCTGATAGAAAATATATTAAATATTTATCATGCACAATAGCTAAGCTAACCCAATGGTAACAGCAACAAACTAACCTTCTACATTTCTACTTTCTTACCATGACAGCGTTAACAGAAACAGGTCATCAGAAAAATTACTAGCCTTTCCATTCTCCCTTGGAGAAGAGTTATTGCAACTCAGTGGCCCTTTTCCTGGTTGAATGAATGAATGAATGAATGAATGAATGAATGAATGAATGAATGAATGAATGAATTAATTAATTAATTAATTAATTAATTAATTAATTAATTAATTAATTAGTTAATTAATTAATTAATTGAACCTATTCATTCAAATATGTATTGAGTGTCTTTAGCTTTTTTATTTTTGAGTTATTTTCTTATTTAAATGTACAGTATTTGTTTTTGGCAAACCAACATTCTTCAGATGGTGAAGATGGTGTATCTTAAGTACCAGTAGGCCTCTTTTAAACCAATGGATACTTAGTTCTCGTGAAATCACATGTACCTCTAACTCACTGTGCAACCTAGCAGCTTACACTGTGTTGCGAAGAATAATGTGCAAAGGTTTTCACTTGGCATAGTGGTGTATAAAATTGAGCCTTCTGTATTGATCGCCTATTAAGCTCCTGGTGACCTATGAGCTATCCGCGACTGATGCCTTTAAACTGCTAGGTTTCTGGCCAGAAACCAATCATCCCTCCTTTTGTTTTGCAACGCAAAATGACAGGTCTTTTTTCTTCCAAATTGAGTTTCTTATTGTCAGCAATGCTTTTGTTCACAGGAGTGCTTTAAACACAATAATCCATTTGTTTTGTCCTGGTATCAAAGCCTTAAGACCTTTTACACCAGAGTTCACCAGACTGGGTCTGATATTGATGAACTAGTCTGCCTTCATTAGTCTCATCTATTTATCTTCCAATTTCCTGACTTTAAAGGAAGCCTCACACATTAAGGAGGTGAGGTGAAACAAGTGAAAATATCTGTAGTCAGTATTCATTGTCAGTATTTATTGTGTGGCTAAGTGAACACTGTTCAGACTAAATGATATTTTAAAAATCTTCACATCCAGTTTGTTAAAAAGAAATGAGTATTCACTTTTAGTCTTTTAATTACTTGTGATACAGTAAAATATACTTCATTTAACATTTCCATTTTCTATATAGCTGCATATCATTAACAGAAACAGCCACAGTCCCTCATCTATCTAATAATTCTACAAATTTTAATTAAATACCTTTAATATGTTTGAGTTAAATTATCAAGTTTCACTGTGTGAAGAACCTTGTTTCTGGAGGGTGATATTAAATAAAGTTATGACTAAAGATAGAATATTTATAGCTATGGTGATGGGCAGGCTGTCAGACGAGGTTAGACAGGAATCTCCATGGACTATGATGTTTGTATTGTGATCTGTAGTGAGAGCAGAGAACAGGTGGAGCAGAAGCTAGAGAGGTGGAGGTTTGTCCTGGAAAGGAGAGGAATGAAGGTTAGCCGCAGTAAGACAGAGTACATGTGTGTGAATGAGAGGGATTCAAGTGGAAGAGTGAGGTTACAGGGAGAAGAGATCAAGAAAGTAGAGGATTTTAAGTACTTAGCGTCAACAGTCCAGAGCAATGCAGAGTGTGGAAAAGAGGTGAAGAAGCATGTACAGGCAGGATGGAGCGGGTGGAGAAAAGTGTCAGGTGTGATTTGTGATAGAAGAGTTTCAGCTCGAATGAAAGGAAAGGTGTACAAAACTGTGGTGAGACCAGCGATGTTGTTTGGTCTAGAGACAGTGTCACTGAGGAAAAGACAGGAGACAGAGCTGGAGGTAGCAGAGATGAAGATGCTGAGGGAGTGACCAGGATGGATAGGATCAGGAATGAGTACATCAGAGGGACAGCACATGTTAGAGGTTTTGGAGATAAAGTCAGAGAGGCCACACTGAGATGGTTTGGACATGTCCAGAGGAGAGATATTGAATATATTGGCAGAAGGATGCTGAGTTTTGAACTGCCAGGCAGGAGGCCTAGAAGAAGACCAAAGAGGAGGTTTATGGATGTAGTGAAAGAGGACATGAAGGTAGTTGGTGTGAGAGAAGAGGATGCAGAAGACAGGGTTAGATGGAGGCAACTGATTTTCTGTGGCGACCCCTGAAGGGAAAAGCTTAAAGGAAAAGAAAAAGAAAAAGAAGATTTTATTTTTTATTTTTTCAAAAACACTTTAATCACACTCAAACATCTTACAATTTTACATTTGATGAAAGTGCTAAAATGCTTCAAAAATACTAAAAACCAATAAATAAAAAGACATACAATTTAAAAATCAGTGCATTATATCAGGAAATTTGCAAAAGTGAGTTGATCATCAACTAAAGTGCATAGGACATTTTTGTGACACCAGATGTTCATAAAGTTATTTAGGTCTTTTGTCATTTCATAAAAACCAAATTCTAGTTTTAAGCGACATCTGATGTTACAGCAAAAAACAGTAGCTGCTTCTTGAACAGTATTGTTTTCAATTCTCCTCTTTCTGATCACGTAAATTGCGAGTTTTGCCTCTCCAGAAATAAAATTTAAAAGCTGCCACTTTCTTTGATTCAATTTCTTGTACCCGGCACCATAAATAAATTTCCTGACATTAAAATTTTCACTGAACAGATTAAGAACATTTGTTAAAAGAGTGAAGAGCACTGCAAGTCTCTTTACACTCACTAAAAGCATGAAAGACTGTCTCACTAAGGGGACAGAAGGGACACTGGCTGGACACAGCAGGGTTAAAAACAGAGATAAAAGCATTGGAACTGATGGCACCGTGTAAAATTCTCCACTGGAGGTCGGCTGTTTTTTTCTTGAGGGGAGGTTTGTGTAAAAGTCTCCACTGTGGGTCAGGTCCATTTCCCGCCATCCTGTTGGCCCAGGTAGTGGGCGCTCTGTCACACAGGCCTTTCTTGTTGATTACTTTTACACAGTATTTGTACAGTATTTTTTTGTTGGCTGTGTGCAGGCTGATTTCTCGTTCATCTCCAGCTCTCCAAACAGGGGACTGATGTGGACCTCAGGGAAAGGATCTTTGCTGTCCGGCACAGTCCCTGTACTATAGTCCAGGAAGAGGCTTCTCTCCCTCCCAGAGAGTCTTTGCCTCCACAGTTGTAGCACCCTCTGAGCCACCCTGGTGCACTGGATGTTCAGCAGGGAGCTCACAGCCTGGGCATCCGCCAACGCTGGCCCGGTGTTGTCCACCAGCTGCTGGAGGGTCAGGGTCCTGGTTCTGCAAAGCACTGTAAACAGCCCAGGTGTGGGTCCACTGCAGACATCCAGCCTGGCTCCATGCACTAGTGGTTCCTTCAGTAACCAGAACAGAGAGTCAGAGCTTTTTCCTGGGCTGCTTTTAAATAGGGCCCATGACTTAAAAACACCATGATAAAACGGAGGCAAACCATTTAACTTTAGATATTTAGAATCCATTAAAAACAGAGCAGCATCGAGCCCAAAGTTACTCACACGTCTGAATATGCAGCTGGCCACCTCTGTCCACAGCAGATCCGCTGGTCCAGTCAGAAACCGCTGGATGAACTGTAATCTGAATGTGGCTGTTCTACTAGCCAGGTGAATGAGGCCCTGACCCCCCTCCTCTCTCGATAAAAACAACACTCCTTGAGGCACCCAATGTAGCCCATCCCAGAAAAAGTTAACAAGTTTGGTCTGGATTTGGGCTAGAAAAGAAGAAGAAGATAATTTTTTTGATTTTTGCAAAAACACTTTAATCACACCCAAACATTTTACAATTTTACATTAGATGAAAGAAAAAGAAGAAGAAAATTATTATTATTTATAGCACATTATTCATTCATATTCTCTGCTGCTTACCCTTTGCAGGGCCGCAAGGGGGCAAGACGAAGGGTGCACCGTGGGGAAGGTGGCTGTTCAACACAGGTCTGACACAATGAAGCAAACAAACAACCATCCTCATCCATGCTAATTCACAGTCACTAATTCAGTTTCTTTACTGCTTAATTTGTGAACGTGGAGGAAATGTCACAGACACAGAAAGGCTCCAGGGATTTCTGGATTCCGGATTGGAACAAAGATCCTTCTGGTTTTTGAAGCAACAGCCCTAACCACTACTTTACTGTGCCGCTCAAAGAGAACATTACGTTGTTGGCAAATGTCCAGTCCAATCAGATCCTAGATCAGGTTAGTGCCAGACATTTCCCATCGTACCCTGAAGTTTCATCCACGGTTTAGATTAACTGCAGAGCTTCAGCCGCCTCATTAGATTATCGATGCTTATGTTTGCATGACATCAGAACAAGTTGTAATCAAAGTAGTACAGAAACATGCGTGCGTTGCGGGGTGATTAAATCTGTGCAGGCCTGTCTCATTTAGCAGCTATTTTAAGTTGATTTTGCATAAGAGTCTTGAAGTTTCTGTGACGTCATAAAAACCACAGCCATGATGGTAATAAGGTATTCATTGTTTGGAAGACGCTCTGGTTGTTTTGGACAAGAACATTCATTCATTTCATTCATCTTCCGGACCGCTTAGTCTACTTTCGTGGGTCATGCGGGTTGTTGTAGCCTAACCCAGCTGACTTATGGGTGAGCGCGATGCCAGTGCACTGTGGACGGACAAAAACATCTTCCAAATAATGTACAGCGCAACAGGTGTATAAAAATACCCACCTTCCTTAAGTGATACATGTGCTTCACTTGGGAAGAAATTAACCTTCAACCCTTTGAGGGGAAAAGGGTTAAACTGGTGTCATGTTTACATGTGAAATTGAATGGATGAATGTTAGCCATAAGTATAAATCTATCTATGTTCCCGGTCCCACAAATAAATATTTCATCCTGCCACTGTTATCATATCATCCCTTACATGATTGGGAAAAAGGATGGAATTCCGGAAGGGAAATAATCCAAAAGGAAATCAGGACTAATCCCCTGAAATGTCTGAAGAAGAATCATTGATAAGCAGTAGCTATAAAGGAAAGTAGATAAGCCCTGTTTCTAAAAAGGCTACAACAGGCCCTTATCAGCAGTATTATAAAACTAAAATGTACTCTTATCGGGTATTCACTGTTTAATGGCACCCAGTGCAAGGTGAATAAAGGAAGAAAGGAAAACGCAGAGCAGATAAAGCAGGAACAAATTTAAAGAAGGATGGATTTGGGAAGATATTATTGTAAATACAAGACAGAGTGACTTTGAGCATAGAGATGAATTAACAGAAAATTTTCTTCAATTAATTGGACAAAAGCACAGGAAACAAAAATACAGTTGTTTCCCTCACTTAATGTTCAAATCTTCAGTACAGAGATACCCTACGGGTAAAATGTTCAAATCATGATAAGAATACAGTGTCATGTTGTTCTGTGTGAGATTTATGATGTTGAACAACATCCAAAATGTGACGTTGCTGAGCCAACATGAAATAGGCTGCAGTGATTGGTCCAGATGTCACACAGGATAGTAGCTATCAGTTTAACAGGGCAGCAGAAACCTGGGCTCAGGTGAATCACGGCCTTGAGGCTTATCTCTGAAGATTGCATTTCAGAATCAAAGCTCTTGAAAACATCAGTCAAGCATTCAAATCTTGTCCCGTACTGTATATCGAAAATTTTCACACGCCTACTGTACTTATGGATCTGTAACTTTTAATCCCTCGGAATAAAAATGATAGCAGATATAGTCAACTCTTCTTTTATATTGAAGCCATGCCAAACTTTACACATGTATATACACCATGATATGTAGTTCTGTCTTTAATTTTAACGCTCACCAAATGTGTGGAGAATGAATCACAACCTGTATTTGTTCAGAATCTGCAGATGTGGGTTGTTTTTTTCCAGATGATTCGTGTGAAATAGAGAAAATGTTTACTGGCCAACACAAATGAGCGGTGCATCTTTAAATCCTATAAGTGCTTCTGCAGTGTGAAACAGATTTAGATATTCCTTAGAGTTTCAATACACCATACTCTCAGCATGCTATCATACATACATATACTATGCAACGATCCTAATTCCACATGCAATAATAGAAACAAGTAAACAAGCTAGATTTGGACACACATTTGCATCAGAATGACATCTCCATGGCAATGTTGCCCATACATATTTACATCCACAAGGTAATTTCCCTGGAGCATGCTGTTATCTGCAGGCCTTAAAAACATACAGCTCTAGGAACACCTTACACAACATGATAAAATGAAATCCCTTCCAACCAAAATCAATAGTGGCTTGCGAGTTGATCTGAACAAAAAGTGAGCATTAGATACATTAGTTTCATCTGCTGTGCTCTGCAGACACTGGATTGAATTATACCACTGGGTTGTTCCTGATATTGCATCCCGTCTGGTTTTTTTGATGATGGGGGCTCATGCTTGGAAGAGTCATGCCTGAAATCTATAATCATGTACTTTGTTCTTTACATGTTCACCTACAAGTGACATTGGTCACACCAGATGACAAACCCATCTACAGCTAGTCCTCCACAAGTCAAAGACTCAGAATAACTGAAGCATCAGCAAATTCAAGTATAAACCTGGTCTCATTTTCACTACAGTACTGCACATTTTTGTAGAAAATATAGCACAGGTGGAAGATGACAGCCTTGATGGGCCTGTAGATAAATATCAAGTCAGATCACTCTTTTCTTGTGTCCTGTTTGTCTCAAAGTCCAAGATTAACTGCGACAGATTAGAACTCCAGTTAAATTGTTTCATCAGTCTCTGGGATAAAATATGGGTTGGATCACATCGAGGACCAAAGAACATTTAAGCATGTGTTTTGTTACCTTGTAGATGTTTCAGCCACATTCATTAGAGTGATTATGGCATTCCCAACACCTTTATGTGCTCTACACTAATCTAGAAGAGGATGGAGTGCCTGCTCACTTTCCTTCACAGTCTGTTTTAACAAGCCTTTCAAAGGTTTTCATTACGATAGAAATGAGGGCAACTGGTCTAAAGTCATTAAAATCTTTGGGACTGCAGCCTTCAGGCGCAGTGGTAATCACAGCCTGCTTCCACAGGTTGGTCCAGTGGAAAAACAAGGGTGTGAGATTATTAGAAAAGATCAAACTTACAAATGATTTCAGTGGTTTTCCACTGGTATCGGCGTAATGGTGACTCTTGTTGACCTTCTTTTCAATTTGGATAAAGTGAATGTTGCTGTCTCCATTTGGGTTTGTTAATTTCATCTCCGAAGTCAAATCTGATCATATCTCAGGAAAAATGTTGATGGCACCGTTCACAGCCGAAATAATTTGAATTGTTCAAATATGGATTTACTCTCCACTTGAATATCCATATATCTGTTATCAGTAATTAACTGAATGACAGCCCCTAAAAACTCAGATAAAACTGTTAGTGATTTAATAATATGGGATTTGTCATGTTGTGTTGAGTTGTGTTTTGTCTCATAATCATCACACTATCAGCCTCTTGACACATGTTTGACAGTGTGGCTAAAGGTTCACTGAAGTATCTGTTACTGGAACGTTTGAAGAGAGAAGGGAGTCGAGTGTAAAATCCTTGTCACACACAAACACAAACATCCCTCCCTTCGTCCTCTGTCTTATTTCTCTCTACTGGTGGTTGATTAATATTGGATAAAAACAGAATTTCTTTCCTCTTGGAAAAAAATAGATCATATGGTTGCACAAATGCTTTGCACACATTTATTTTCTCCACAAAAGGTGTCCACAGCATGAACAACATGTTAGAACCAATGAATTATTAATATCCCACTGTAATCACTCACTTTGAAAAGAGAAACTTGGTCGCAGTGATGAAACAACTCATATTTTCACCCCTTTTTATTATAAGGAACAACATGATAGCTTTCCTATTTCCTCAGGATAAAGGAAAGAGCTCTAACAAAACTGTTGGTCGCCTCCAGCTCTCACATGTTGGTTGTCAGAATGCCACAAAGGGGAAGGGTCCTCAGCAAAAGATTTATGGGTGTCCTGGAGCTACAGGAAATATATTACAAAACCTGATTGCCTGTAGTTTCAATTTTACATCATATGAGATTAACAAGTCGGGAGAGGTTTTGGAGCTGTATGTGTTTGATGTTATGGCTCTATATCCTGCCTATTTGATGTGCTGTGCATATCACACAGTAGGGATGTCATTAAGCCCAGATATATTTGCTCTTTCAGAATTTCAATGCAAATTGTCATTTGAGTAGGAACTCTGGTTTGTGGCGTCTCGTTGACTCATCTGGGAGTCTGGGGATTCTGCAAGGATGGCACTGTTTTTGAAAGAGACCTCAGATGTTGTACCTGGAATCATCTTTTACTTTTGGCTTTTCCCTTCAGGGGTCGCCACAGCAAATCAGTCGCCTCCATCTAACCCTGTCTTCTGCATCCTCTTCTCTCACACCAACTGCCTTCATGTCCTCTTTCACTACATCCATAAACCTCCTCTTTGGTCTTCCTCTAGGCCTCCTGCCTGGCAGTTCAAAGCTCAGCATCCTTCTGCCAATATATTCACTATCTCTCCTCTGGACATGTCCAAACCATCTCAGTCTGGCCTCTCTGACTTTATCTCCAAAACCTCTAACATGTGCTGTCCCTCTGATGTACTCATTCCTGATCCTATCCTTCCTGGTCACTCCCAAAGAGAATGTCAGCATCTTCATCTCTGCTACCTCCAGCTCTGCCTCCTGTCTTTTCCTCAGTGACACTGTCTTTAGACCAAACAGCATCGCTGGTCTCATCAGTTTTGTACACCTTTCATTTCATTTTAGCTGAAACTCTTCCATCACACATCACAGCTGGCACTTTTCTCCAGATTTTGTACCTGGAATCTATGGAGTTGATCCACAAGAAGAAATATACACAGATTTATAAGACAAAACAAAATAAGGTTGTAATTTCATTTAAATTTAGTCAGAGATTGCAAATTTGTACATTTTTGAGAAAAATCTCTGAAATTCTGTTAATGACAAAATACACATGGGAACTATTTTTTACAATTGAAAAAACAACACATATTTATATGATATTTACCAGAAAAACTAGTTTGTAGTCACACATTTACATATACAGGAACAGGCCCACACACACACACACACATGCACGCACGCACACACGCATGCACGCACGCACGCACACACACACACATACACACACACAATTATAATGACATGCTAATTAATTTTAATCAGGATGGATGGTTAAGTCTTACTTTTGAAATTTGTTGCATCTTCTGACCTTTATTGTTCAAACAGTAATAAGGTTTCCACTGTCCTGTGTCACTGGTAATTCTTAATCTTCTTGTACTCTCCTCTCTCAAGCATGTGTTAGTGTGTGTTAATCCACGTGTTGAATACGGATATCATTCATCTTCTGCTCTTCCCACCTCCCTCCTGCACTCATTTGTCCTCCTTTTCATTGTCTCTCCTCTTGTCCCTCTGTGTAACTATTGTTTATTTTGAAGCCTTTTGATAGCAGAAATGTTAATTTGGCACGTAACTCCATGCCACCCACCTTCTGCATGTGACTGATGTGTTTGGAGGGTTGGTGCGGTTGAGGTTCTTGCAGAGAATCGAGGTAACAAATTAAGGGATCTGCACGTTCTTCTTCCTCAATTAGCAACCATACAGTCCTTAAGTTTTCCAATTATATTTTAAATGCAATGATTCATCTCCACACCTCTACCTCTTCTCCTCCTCCTCTCCTCACACTGACAGCACTCTGCAAGGCAAGGACAGAAGGCGAAGTAAGTTGTTAGTGGGGAGTTCATTGGCAGTCATCTGTGATTCTGTGATGAGATGCAGGCGGAGGAAGAAGAAGGAGGGCTGAGATAAGAGGTGAGGCAATCTCAGAAGTGAATACATTAAAAGCCGAAACACTTTGATGAAAGTTGTCAGAAGCTATGAAATACATGACAATGAACGGCTCAGCAGTTGGAGGTCTTTGTTCTGTTTAACAACAGATTCATCAAAAAACAAACACATCAACAACAACTGTGTCATCCGTGATGCATCTTTTGGTGATGAAAACATATTAAAAACTGCAAAGTGATTCCTGTGTTTTTGAAAGGGCATATTTGACCCTCTGTTGCAATTTTTAGTTTAATGATTCAGATTCTTCACCAGTTCAGATACAAACTTTGTGTCATAGAACTGCATTTAGGCTCAAGAATGCATCGCTGTGCCAGCTGGCATTGGTCGCAATGATACAGGAGACTAGATGAAAACTGATCTTATACACACACGTACACCAGATCGTTTTTTTCCTTCCTTCTCTCTCTGTCATGCATCATGTTTGCTCAGGCACACATAATCCCCCTCATCAACATTCTCCTTCCATACTTACACAACAGTCATGCACAGTGGAAAGACGGCAATTTGTCGTTCCTGGTCAGCATGGAGTCAAATCAGCTTTAGAGGATTTAAGGAACAATCAAAACCTAAGCCATTGAGGATGACACTTCAGTCCGAAGACACGCATAAACTGCATTCCATCCGTTTATTGTCTGTTTCTTGTTGTGTTTGTTTGTGTTCACCTGAACTCACAACATCTTCAAGAGTACACACTCTATAAATAACCGAAGAGAGGCGGACATCCCATTTTAGGTACAATGCACTCAGTAAAGCATGTAACTGTGACTGTGTGTGTGTGTGTGTGTGTGTGTGTGTGTGTGTGTGTGTGTGTGTGTGTGTGTGTGTGTGTGTGTGTGTGTGTGTGTGTGTGTGTGTGTGAGTGTGTGTGTGAGTGTGTGTGTGTGTGTGTGTGTGTGTGTGTGTGTTTGTGTGTGTTCCTGGTTGTCAAATAGAGTGAAATTTTATATTGATTTTGAATTAGGCACGTTTTCAGTTTGTGCTTATCAACAGGAAGTGGAAGTTTCCATTTTCATGCTTCACAGACGCGGAAATAACTGTCACACTTATTATTAGAAATATAAATCCAGGATGACACACACACACACACACACACACACACACACACACACACACACACACACACCCACACACACACACACACACACACACACACCTACAGACCTATAATTGATAACTATGGTGGATGGTTTGCCCTGCATGTAGGCCACCACAGGTAGCAGCCTCGTGATTGGTGGGCAGAAGCATGCTCAGAAATCCATTTGGCATTGAAAGCTGTTGGATTCTTATGCTCAACAATGCTGGAGCTGAATGTTGAAGTATTGAATCTTTCTCAGTAAAACAATATTTGATGATGAACCAGTGTTGAACAGACAAAGCCACCATAGCAAAAAAACTAAAAACAAAAAAAAAAACCCAGACACAGCATAGTTTGCATCAGATTTCACATGATCCTTATCAACACTATCATCATTATGTCAGTTCCATAAGAGAGGAGAGAGAAACAAACAAATGCAGAGAATAAACGGCCAACATTTAAAATTTATAAGTACTTTCAGGTAAAAGATGGTTGTGCTGTCGTTTCAATGTGAATTTGCGTGCTCGTTCTATGGTGTTTGCCCTGGTGTGGGATTTGGTTATTTGCCTGTCCCATTCTTGTACAGGCAATACATGAGGACCAGCTGGTCTATAATGACAAAATCACTGATCTCACAAAATACACTTTTGTCTATATTCCAAGAACTCATTAGAAACATACATCCATGTTTGGACGGATTGAAATCAGCTTCACTGTGACATTATTTCATATTTGTTCAGATACTTTATTGAAACACTAATCCGAGGCTTCAAAGTGTGGTGATTTGATTCCATTCTCTGACATATAATGACAGTAAACTGAAAGCAAAGGTTTTTTACTGGTGTTTTACACATTGTGATTTTTGTTGGTCCATGTGACAAAGCTCTCAACTTGTGCACTGAGGCAGGTTTTTGCTATATGAGCAGTCCATTCCACATGTATGCAGGTGTGTTTGTGTATTGCAACCCTTCCACATGGTTGAATGTTTTTGTACCGCATGGTAAATTTACTAAAGTGACAATAAATCCAGTTTGCACTAGCACAGGTTTGATGCACACAGCAACCAGGGATTTGAAAGGAATCACTGGCCGATAACAGTGTATGTAGTACCTATTCATTTTTATTCTCTATTGGATTTTCCCCCTCCGTTCTTTGGGAGGATATGGGACTAACGGGACCATCCACAGACAGAGACTATATTAAAGAGGAGATAAACATGCTCTGCTCTCAGATAGTGAAGGACTTCTGACAGAAATGTTCTGTCTCATGATTTGTTGTTTTCATAAAACCATTTAGGTTGTTTTCCATTGTAGATCGATAATATTCAGGTCACTCCGTGGAAGTAATATTGTTCATTACAAGATGTCTGTCTATCACATATAAACTACTTATTGGCTTAAAGGAATGTGTGTGGAATGTAACAAGAAATATTGAAATGTCAAGTCATACTTTTTTTTTTTGCAAAATAAAATTTTTTGGATGCTTTTTTTTTCCAGGATGTTTTAGGGGCGGCACGCTGTCGCCGCACAGCAAGGCGGTTCCGGTTTCGAGTCTCGCTCTGTGTGGAGTTTGCATGTTCTCCCCGTGTCTGTACGGGTTCTCTCCGGGTTCTTCCTCCCACCTCCAAAATCATGCGCTTCAGGTTAATTGGCCGGTCCCTAATTACCTGTAGGAGTGAGTGTGTGTGTGTGTGTGTGTGTGTGTGTGTGTGTGTGTGTGTGTGTGTGTGTGTGTGTGTGTGTGTGTGTGTGTGTGTGTGTGTGCGTGTGTTTGTGTGTCTATGTGTGGCTCTGCAGTGCACTAGCGTCGCGCTCAGAGTTCCCCCGCCTCACGCCCTAAGACAAGCTGGGATAGGCTTCAGCTCTCCGTGACCCGCGCGAGCGGATGAAGCGGATTGAGAAAATGAATGAATAAATGAATGAATGAATGGATATTTTTGTCAATTGTGCATAAAGTACTCAGGATTATCAAGACAGTGGGTGAGAAATTTGGGTTTGTGTCAAAGAAAAAAACATCACATTTCTTTGAGAATTTGAATTGAGGGATGGGTTTTTAAGGGTCAAAAAATTACAGATCCCAATGTGATTCTTGGGGTAGTCTTTGTGAACAAGGAGTCATTCCACGAGGATCAAACTGTCTTGAGAGGCAATGACAAGGAGAAAATGAGATGACGAGCTGAGGTGGAGGTTTACGCTCTCTGAGTGCAATCAGTTATTCATTTGAACTGAAGGTCTGTACTTTCTCCCTTTGCGTCAAGTAGTCTAGCGTATCTTCAGTAAGGTGTGGGAATACCCATAGGAACTCTTTTCACCTGAACAAAATTGGAAATCCAGAGTCAAATACATGAGCGCACAGATCTTGTTGTGGAAAGTGCAGTAGTGAAAAAGTGGTGAGCATTTTTGAAGTGTTTATCATGGCAGGTTAATATTTCCTCTAGACTGCATTCCTTCTGTGTTTATCATTATGTTTTGAGAAACCCCAGGCAGGCGAATGTCTATCAGAATAATTAAAGTTTCATTGTCTTCCATGTTTTTGTCTCTTCCTGTCGGTGTCTGGCACAGCTGCTCCTTCAATTTCAGCAGCTGAAAATGCTTCCGTGGATGGGTGGGGGCTAGGTTTACTATCGCACCAGTGGGAACCCTGGTGTTTTCTTCTCAAAAAATCACAGTGCCTGCATAGTGGTGTTGTTCTATTGCTCTGAAATGAAAAGGTAATTTACATTTGGTTAACACACAGTATCTAACTAGTAAGAGCGATCTAAAATCCTCATTTAACTTTAACTTTTTTTTTCCAAAACATACTCTTTTTCTCAGATCACTCTTGCCAACAAGCTCCATGTACAGTCACTGGATGAGCAGTGAGTCTCAGTAAGTATGTGATGCCTATACATTGTGAATTATGTCCACTGGAGTTAAAGCACACTGCAGCTTCTAATAAATTTGACAGTCCAATCTTACCTTGTGAGTAACTGTGGTGCAAATGTTAATTTGAAATGAGCAGATCAATTTAAGCTACAGCTTCCCTTGAGAATGGATCAATTTCCTGCTTTAGGAATACATGGAAGTATTTGGAGTGGAGTAGTTACTGGCAAAAGACGCCTACTGCATCATGATGGCAGGGTGTGAATAAGTGAAGAGACCTTGAAAGTCTGGTCAGCCTGTTTACTCCTTGCCTTCTCCATTTTTAAGAAGCCACCAGATGCACACATGGACACAGAATTTTTGTCACAGTCATCGGGACTAATGGTAATGGAAAAAAGGCCCTGTCGTTATCATTATCAACATATGAGATGTGAGTCCATGTGGTATTCCCACTCCTCATTCTCCATCTGCACTTTTTCCAGTTTGCAGAGTGGATGGCACCATTAAGGAGGGTGAATCTTCAAATATTTAAGACGGAGACGGCTCAAACCTCTTTGACCTTCAGCGGCTGATGAAGCATCTTTACTCTCTGAGTGGATTGAAGAGTTTGTTGGCATTCAGTCTAGCTAGATGCAATTTCAGTCCACTGTGTTGGATTCTTATTACTACCAATGATATATTGCAGAAAAAAAATGTACATTATGGGAAATACTCCATCATCTGCAGAGAGTAAATGGTTTCTTTATGTTTCATGGTTATACTTGTGTGGCTGTGTGCTGCTCCCAGGATTATTAACTGTATCACTACTTCTTTCCATTAAAGAGTGACATATTTTGGTACTTGGTTTTCTTAAAAAAAAAAAAAAAAAAAAAAAAAGGATTATAACATGCTAATATTTGTGAACGTATGCTGTGGCGGTGGTGAGTATGATGGTGATATTTTCCAGATCCCTGAGTCGGACATTTTGCGGAGCTGCACAGTAATGAACATTTTCAGGAACTTGCTGGTAAACATGCTGACAGTGATGATCTATTCTCCTCCTCCTGGTCCTGGGAACCTGGAGTCATTTATTAACTGAGATGCATGATCCCCCCGTGATGCACTGTTTATTCTAAATGTGTTTTTATGTGTACTTAAAACGGATGCTTTCAGACTTGGGGACCAGGACCTGTTCCATCTGACTCTCTATGACTCTCTCTGACGGTCTCTCTCTCTTTCTCTCTCTCCCTCTCTCTATCTCTATCTCTCTCTCTCTCTCTCTCTCTCTCTCTCTCTCACACACACACACACACACACACACACACACACACACACACACACACACACACACACACACACACACACATACACACACACACACACACACACACACACACACACACACACACACACACACACAGAAATATGCACAAAAATATACACACAACCCTTTTAAGAGGGTGTGGAACTCAGCATTAATCAACAGTGATTATTCTGATTCTAGCTTGTCTATTTAGTGTGTGTGCAGAAGTTTGTGTATATATTGTTGTTGTGCACATGAGGGTATAGCATCTGCACCTAAAGCAAATGCAACAGAGCTGCTTTTAAACAAATTGACGCTCTAATAGTCACAGAAATGGGAACCACTCTCACACATGTACACAGCATTAAACCGTATCCTCCAGTGTAATTGCTTTCAACACATGCAGTAGCACAAAGTCTGTGTGTGTGCGTGTGTGTGCGTGTGTGTGCGAGCGTGTGTGTGTTTGTGTGTGTGTGTGTGTTTGTGTGTGTGTGTGTGTGTGTGTGTGACAACGATGCCCTTTAATTTCAAGACAGACACAAAAGCCAGCATTAATGTTTATGTGCTTGCAGTGCCACTTATATGTCCTTGTGCCTGTTTGGTTATTTCCTGGCTCAAAGTCCAACCGCTGGTGCCAGATCGAATGAAGTGGTGCGGCTGAGTATGTGTTTGTGGTGAACCAGCACAGATGAACATGTTGTAGCTTCAGATGGTGAAACTGCACTGCCATATATAAGAAAACACGTTTTTTTTTTTTCTTGATTTGCGTTGCTTTCATGCCGTTACACTTTTGAAAAATGCAAATTTAGCTTATTCAATAAACAGCAGCAATTTCTTGTAGAGTCGGATCGTTTATTTTAATTGATCAAAGCCCATAGCCATCACGCAGCAGATGAACACCGCTGTCCCATCCTGGTGACCCCCTGCTGTTCCCTCTCAGCATGACCTCCTATGTGTTCCTCCACTAATCCCTAATGCAGGAAAGGGTTTCCATAGAAATGATGCATGGACAGAAAAACTGAGAGCAGACCACTGGCATTACAGAAGTGTTACAAATTCAGACTTACATTTACGCTTTTTTGGATGAAATAAATTATTGCAAAACACCATGCACAGATAGCCTGGTGATTTTGTGCTATAGCTATTAAGTTTAACAATACTTCCATGCCATTGTGTTTCCAGCCCAAGCTAATGAATATTCATGCATGCACTTATATGTACCCTATCATTTTGAGTACATCTGTAAGCTTGTAGATTATAGGGTTGAAAGCAGTACTCTACCCACCTGAATATGCATAGTCTGCTGAACCATAGAATGACACCTGTGGGATCCCACAGTAAAATGAACTGTTCCTTTCACGCAACAGAGACTATTTCTTTTTAGGATTTGCAGATAACATAAAGAAAGCATGTTTTTGACTTAATCATTGCTAACCTTGGTGCTTTGGGCTGGAAAAAAGTTTTGGATCAAACCGTTCCAGGTTTTAAGAATGCACAATCTATTTTTGTAGATAGATAGACAGACAGACGGACGGACGGACGGACGGACGGACGGACGGACGGACGGACGGACGGACGGACGGACAGACAGACAGACAGACAGACAGATACTTTATTAATCCTGCAGGAAATTGCACATATCCACTGCTAATGCATTACATTACAAATAACAACAAATGGTGTTGTTCATGACAGTTTGACTTTGGACATGGTCCTGCTCTCCAGAAGTGTCTCCACAGAGTCCAGGCTCAGCCCGACCACTGAGCCCGCTCTGCGGATGAGTCTGTTAAGACGATCCATATCTCTGTTCCTGGCCCCACCACCCCAACACACAATGGCATATGACAGCACACTGGAGACTACTCACTGATAGAATATGAGAAGGAGCTTAGGACAGATGTTGAAGGAGGCCAGCCTCCTCAGGAAGTACATCCTGCTCTGCCCCTTCTTGTACACACAGTCCCAGTTGATTGAGCAGTCCAGTCTGCTGTCTAGCTGCAGTCCAAGGTACTTATAGTTTCCTACCACCTCCACCTCACTGCCCTCGATGATCACTGGCTGTGGAGATGCCCGCCGGAAATCTAGCATCATCGCCTTCGTCTTGGAGACGTTGAGCTGGAGCTGGTTCTGTTGGCACCACTCCACGAAGTCAGCCACCAATGCCCTGTACTCCCCCTCATCACCCTCCCGGATACATGCCACAATCGCAGTGTCATCGGAGTACTTCTGTATGTGGCATGTATCCGAGTTGTGTTTGAAGTCCGATGTGTAGAGGGTGAAGAGAATGAAGGAGAGCACGGTCCCCTGTGGCACCCCTGTGCTGCTGGTCACCATAGAAGACAAACAGTCCCCCATACAGACATACTGGGGTCTGTCCATTAGGTAGTCCGTGATCCAGCTCACCAAGTAGGGGTCCACAGCTATGGAGGTCAGTTTATCCTGCAGGAGCCAGGGCTGGATGGTGTTGAAGGTGCTCGAAAAGCCGGGGGCTGTACCCTGATGGCACAGCCCCCGGCGTCCAGGTAGGAGAGCACAGGAGGAGGTACAAGACAGCGTTGTCAACCCCAACCTTGGCCTGATAGGCAAACTGGAGAGGGTCCATAGCACCCTGCACCTGTGGACGCATGAGCTCTAGGACCAGTCACTCTAGGGTGTGTAGGGTTGTAGAATGTAGATAAACAAAATGTTTTTGAAATTTAATTTCATCTTTCTTCTGGTATAATGTGGGGAATACGCCTATGACTGATTGACTACCCTCTAATTTATAAAGTTAAATAAAATTACATAAGGCTGTCATAATTGTAAAATGTTATCTTGGTTCTACATTTTCTGCTGTGTGTGACAAGATAGAAAATAGATATAATTAACACATAATTCTGTTTCAGGGTTAAATTTGCTAGATGTTGTTTGTCCTGATCTACTTGAACTTGTGACAGTAGATGACATGAGTTTAATCTCTTATCTACAAAACCTTGTTGGCTTTAAACTCTTGATCTTAATTCAAAGCCTTTCCAAAAGTTTCCCTTTTCGGGTTGGTGTTTCATGCTTAAATATGTTGTCCTAAATTACACCAGGACAGGTAGTTCATAAACACAAACTGAATTTTAAAAAACAAAAACATATTGATGATGATACACTACTACTACTACTGTTACGACAATAGGTTAACAACTATACTACAATTATCCATTAACGAATCATATATCACTCACACACACACTCACACCTATGGATAAATCGAGTGATCAATTCACCTAAACTGCATGTTTTGGAGGTTGGAGGAAGGTGGAGAACTCGGAGAGAACCCACACAGAAATGGGGAGAACAAACAAACTCCTTACAGATAGGACGCAAACTCAGACCCTTCTAGCTGTGAAGCGACAGCGATACCCACTGCACCACTCTAATTATAATGTGGTGAACACAAATGTATATAATCCAGGCTAGATTAGACACAGCTGAATGAACTGTAAAAAAAAACAGAATGTGGTCATTTGTCAGTCCAGTGTAATGTATCGTGTATGTAAGTGAGGGTGGCACAGTGGCACAGCGTCACAGCAAGACATTATCTGGGTTCAATTCTTTTCTGGTGAAGTTTACATGTTCTCCCAATGTCTGTGTGGGTCCTACTTTATCACTCTAAATTTTCTATAGGTGTGAGTGTGTGCATCAATGGTTGTTCATCTTTCGTATTGCCCCCCAATGCGCTGGCAATGCATCCAGGGTCTACCCCGCCTCTCGCACTTAGCCAGCTGGATAGGCTCAAGTGTCACCAGTGACTAGCAAAGCAGAAAAGCGGCTGAAGAGAAAAAAAAAATTACATTAATTTTGTCTTCAAGAAAATGTATGTATGTATGTATGTATGTATGTATGTATGTATGTATGTATGTATGTATATATTTATGTATGTATGTATTTCCTGTATGTATGTATGTATGTATTTACTGTATGTATGTATGGGAGTATCATGCTTTTGTATGAAAGATGCATCCTGGCTCGGTCATACACAAGTCAGGATGGGCGAACACGAGTAAAGAAAGGAAATGACTACAAGGGTTCTGGGATGGTTTGTAAAATTATTGTATGTAAACTCGCTTTCTTGGCAAAAAAAATGCATTCTGTTGCTCAGCATCAAAATAATTTTTAAAGAAGGTTGTACATGAATGCTAGGAACCCATTCTGTTCCATTCTTTGTTTGGTTGGCCTGGCATTAAAGCTAGTCAAGTGAACCCTGGTGTGGACTGAACAATGCTTTATTGACCCCTTGAATCCAAGGGTCTCAGCTGCTTGCAAGTTGAAAGCGAGGTGCATGTTTGAAAATGAGTCAACATTGAATTTCGGTTTCCAACCTGTAGTTTTCTAGGTGAAGTCCTGTGAAAAATAACACAAAAGTGTTTCCTCCATGTCATTTGTGTGAGAAAAGAACAAACCCTCAATCCATAATAAATCACAAGAGAAATTATGTGACATAAAAACTGGAAAAACAAGTATGAATGTGCTTAATGACATGCTAATGGAGTCTCATTCAGATTCCTCATTCCAGATTCCTCTGAGCTTAAATACAGCCTCCATCATCAGGCGGCCCGGAAGTCAATCCTGTAAAGGTTACACATCTGAGGAACTTTACATTAGTAATTAATGCTCCATGAGTACAGTCCCCATGTCAGGGATTTCTTTTTTATTTCGGTCAGTTAAAAGTACAATGAACTTCTTTTGAACTTTTTCAGCATGTCACCTTTGCTCCCTCCCCCTTACACACTATAATTGAGGCTTTAAAGCAGAACGACTGTGTTATCTAATTGTAGCAGTCCCTGCCAAAGGGACATGATTATTAAATCTTAACTCAGGCATTTCATTTTTATTCAGGAAAGTGTGTACCTACTTAAAAGTTAGCCTCAGGTACTGTAGAAACGCAGTGTGTCCACAGTTGACTGCCACTGATTCCTATTGATTTCTTTTTTCTTTTTTCTTTTTTTTTTTACCAAGGCCTCTTGTACAGCATATCCTCGTTTCAAGACATATTTAGAGCTGAGTTTTGTTGTTTCGTGTCTCCGGGGGGGCAGATGAGATTTGTATATGAGTTCCTGTGGACTTTAATGAGTTACACGTGAAATAATTGTTGTGGGGGTCAGTAAGAAAAACACATATGTCATTCACTGTGTACATTCTGTTTCTCTTTCTGAATGAGCGTCTTTACTTTGACTCGTCACTGTCTGGCCTTTGTTTTGATATCTTCTGTTTGCATGAGTGTGCGTGTGTGCGCGCGCGCGTGTGTGTGTGTGTGTGTGTGTGTGTGTGTGTGTGTGTGTGTGTGTGTGTGTGTGTGTGTGTGTATGTCAGTTTTACTATATGGGCACTAGTGTTAGTTGTATGTAGAGTCATTCAGTTGCAAAGATGAACCTGGAGACCTTGCCAGACAGACAGAAATGATGTGATAAAATGTCCCATGTCGTCTTTTTTCCTCGCCCACCTCCATCATCAAATAATGACAATCAGTTGCCAGTGACAGGGGATGAGGCAGATTTTTGACTGTCTTTTAAGTTAAGAACACACAGTACAATCTGTTTCTCATACACAATCCTGAAGGATTTAATGACAGAAGTGAAAAGTGTCCCATGCAAAGGTCAGATTTTCAAAATATTTCAGGGCATAATTCAAAACAGAAACATAACAGACTTGAAGTTTTTATTACATGTTGAGAGTGTTATTACCTCACAAATGATGAGATGCACTCTTGTTTTAAATAACTGCAGAATGCCTCAAACCAAATGACATGTAGTCAAAGTTGTAATTAATCTCATATCTCAGGATCCTGACATGTCTCTTAGCCAACACATTAAATCATAATTTGTGACAAGCACATGCACTTGAGCGCTGATACAATACAATTAAAAATGTGTTCTGTGTCTCGGCCACCTTTAAATTACAGACCATCCACAGTTGACAAATGTGACACTACCACAGTGTGGCGAGATTTCCATCCCTCTGATGTACTATCAGATTTACAGCCTGTCTCTTGAATGTAATTCACAATGATTAAGGCTGTTTATTAGTCCCAAGTCCCTGACTGTCCTCTAGTAATCAATCAGATACTTTACAAGTCCAGCACATTCTGGCAAGGTAAATTACACCTCTGATTTCTCATCATTCTCACTTTAATATCACTCATATATCACACATTGACTAGAAGAGTCAGGTGTTGTAAACCTTGTAAAAGGAAACTCTTACATACATAATGTGTGATTCATTCAATCTTTCATCTTATAGAAGATAGTAATCGTCTCTTTTGCAGCAACTTATTCAAATACACATGTGTGTGTGAGCGTGTGTGTATGCACACACAGGCACGCACGCACACACACACACACACACACACACACACACCTTCTAGCTGTGAAGCGACAGCGATACCCACTGCGCCACACTACAGGTAATTTTCATGTGAATCTGTGAATACTTCTCCACATTGGTGCTACACTAACAGATATTGTTATGTCCTGTAAACTGACAATGTTTTCATGTGGGACACAGAGTCAAATCATTTTTGATCTCGGCCAAAATTCCAATCCAAATTATTGCAAGAGCCAAAATTTGTAACAGCGTCAAGTCTGAAAAAATGCATCCTTCCTTTTATTGTTATCATTAAGAAAACTGCATCCACATCCAAGAGTATTTTTCCAATTAAATATCAACTTGTTTTTAATCACTTTTGTCAAATAATATTGTTAATAAAAAAATAATAACAATAAATTGTTATTACTATTATTGTACTAGTCGTTGTTATTATGGTATGAGGTGTGCCTGTCAGAGCCATGCAGCAAACAACTTAATAGACACAACATTTTTCTTGTATTTCTGGCAGTCGACTCTCCTCTTAGATGTTTGGAGCGGTTTTTGGATACGTTTTAATTGGATGATAGTTTATCACTGTGACTTCTTCACACACTTTGACATCTACCTTTCTCATGGTTGGAGAAACATGTAAAGGATCCCTGGTCGGTTAATTAGATACAGTGCAGTTAACTTGATTAGAGTTTAATAATGTTGTTCATTGCATTTCACACGAAAGCTAACATACTGGCAGTTTTACAAATGGCAAAGTAAATCTGTGTCACTAGTTCTTATGAGATTATAATGAATTGGCTTTTATTCAGCCATGCCTTTTTGTCCATCTTTACAACGTTCATCCCTGATCTCTGACTTGTAAATGACTCATTTTGTACCTTTAGCCTTTTGGGTTCAACACACACACTTTTGTGCCCCAGGCAAATATGCAAATTAACACATTTCTAATTGCACAGCATAGAATGTAATTATGCGCTTTAAAATGCTGAATCCGAAGGTTTTTGCTTTTAATCTATTCATTTGGAGTCTCTTATTAAAAGCATGAGGAAATCTGGAACCACTTAAGGCACAGATAGATCAGCATTTTCAAGGAAAGATGCGAATCAAAGCGTAGGTCCTGCTGTTTAAATCTTGTTGTAGTCACTCTTCCTGTTTTTTTTTAATTAAAACACACTCAATTAATGCACCGGCCGAGGGAAGCGGCAGTAGTGCACCCTCCTCGTTTCTGCCCTCATTCTCTGCATCTCTTGCTAAATGTCTGTTTCTGTATCTCATCAGCAAAGACTCAGCTTTCATATCTTCAGCAAACTTGGAGGTGTGTGTGTGAAATAAAGTGATAATTGTAGATGATGTATTTGAAGTCAATAGTCCTCAAAAATAGTTGCTTTCTTTCTTTGATTTTGTCTGTTTTGATTTGAAACCTTTGATCAAGTTGAGTATATCAGTCTGCCCTAAAATAAATGGGAGGAGAGTGGGAGCTCTTGAGTCATAGACAGAGTTTTCATAAAGCTTCCAGTGCAAACACCATGGCACAGAACAAAGCAAAGACCCAGGCGTTTGAAGATTGGCACAATCCCTCTTTCATTTTTTGAAAAATTGCAGAGACACACACTATCCATCTCCCTCTTGCCCCCATTGCCCCTTCCTCTCTCTTTTAAGAAGAGATTCATTTGGAAAAAGAACTTACTGATATTTCCTCTCTTTTTGCTCAGAAAAGGAAGCAGTAGAGAGTCGACAGCCTTGTCTTTTCCGTGTCCAAGAATGAAACAACTTTGTGTCTAACCTCTTTGTCCTTAAATTAAACACAAGCCAATATATTTCGGCAGATTACCTATTCCTACCTTGTGATTTCTTAATTTCTAACAGCGTACAGAGCCCACGTTATAGATCCCCACCCTCACCAGAAATACATACATTTGCTTGTACCTCACCCAAAGGATATTCCTGCAGGATGCTGTAGTGAAACTACAAACACCAGTGTGCCTCTATGATCCTCTTGCTCCCCTATGACTAGAGTTTGCTTCAGGTCACTTTGTTCATGAAGGAAACACTACTCTGTCGCGGTGAAAGGCTACAATCTGCTATTGGTTTCAGTATTCATAATGGATAGTTTGGTGAATAATGTAGGTCCTGGGTTAAGGGTGGATACAGAAGCGCAGGACAGAGAAAAAAGTGTGATTACAAATCTATGTGCTATTTCGCTACTATGGATTTGCTAAATTACAGACCACAATGAGACTGCTATTGTTTCACAGCCATGTTTTCATTCTTACATTCAAAGCTACATAAACTTCGGTCAGAGAAAGCATCAGTGCATTGGGCAGTTTAAAGGCATTGCCTTTAAAATCTGTTTAACCATAAATTGCCTTTTAGGCAGTGGTTGTGCAGAACTTTTATTTCTCCTGATGCAAAAAGAAACAGACGATGAGTTCTCTCAGACTTTGGCCCCAGTCTGTCGCACTCACAGAATGATGATTCACTCGGAATGATGGGTTTTTTTTAGAAAGAGAGATAAATATGCAATTAATTACAGCTGCAGAAAGAAATCTGTCTTGACAGCTGTATGTACTCAAATGTGTTGATAATTCAAAGCAATTTCAATATCACCTTTGGCTATTCAAAATACTGTACGGTACTGATATTCAGGGGAGAAAATCTGAGGAAAGAGCTGTTAAGATTACTTTCAAGGCTTCAGCCTTGAGGTATTAATCGCTTGTGTATATATTTATTTAGAATCTGTTTATGAACTAAAATGCATGACTGAATAATTGATGTTGATTAACTTTTGAAATGATGCTGTCACTGCAATTATTGTGATCTAAAGGTATTAATAAGGTGTAATTTACCACTATTCTAAATCAGTGATAGAAAGATCATCTCAAATATGAGATCTGTCAAAAGTATGCAAGACAGTTTGTGATGACAGCTGTTTGGCATGAGTGATGGGGATCTATCTAAAATCATGTTCAACCTTGTCTACTGACTCATGTATGTTTTGCATATGCATGAAAGGAGGTGTTATAAAAAATGCACAAGTAGCATTTATTTCAGCCAGATATTGATTTCCACATAAAGCTTAGTCACGGCAGATTTGCCAATCACAAACCCACTGTAGATACTGTATATAAAGATGCATGTAAGTGTATTTAATAGAGCAAAGCCTTAAAAAGTAAATGCAATGTAAACTTGTAAATTCGCATTCTAATTCTACCAATAAGTGTACTTTGTGGAACTTTCTGACTTTATAGTTTACTTATCAATACAGTACAGTCTGTGTATGTAGAAGTTTTGACCCTATGCTTTAAGTGTTTTTTAGGTGTTTATGTAAGGCCCTGGGGAAACTACACAACACTTCCAGATATGGCAACAGGCCAAGTGTTTTCCTCTTGGGGGGAGTTAATCTGAAGTCTGTGCAAGTTCAGAAAATTTCTAATCCTTAAAACAAAATTTGGTACAGACATCTTTGATTGACATAATAAACCATAATCCTGAAGTGACCAACAAGGGTAGACTATGAAGATGTGGTGAATTTTCTGATGAGAAAAAACATCATCTACAAACAAATAAGTTCTACAAATAAATCAATGGTTTTTAAACTTAAGTTTCAACTTTCACAAATGACTCATCCATCCATCCATCCATCCATCCATCCATCCATCCATCCATTTTTAGTAACCACATTCTGTTGGGTTCTGTTGGTTTGCCTACTGGGATATAATAGAATGGCGGTGCGTGCACACACAGCGGCTCCTCTCTCTCCCGCTAGAACAGTTCTTTTGTGTAATTTCATCTGTGCTGTATGTCTTGCATATATGGTACATGTGATAATAAAAATAAAGTTGACTCTGACATATCTTTTGAGTTTCAGGAACTGTGGTGCAGCTATTGATGAAGGAGCAGCAGTGAATTTGTTTATAGCTTTTATTTTAACATTTTAAAATAGGGCACTTTTTAGCTTTATCACCAATTATGTAAAAAATGATCAATTTCCACAAACTTTTGTGGAGGAGTAAGTCATGAGCTTGGTAAGTTTAACAGTATGATAAATGCTTATTTAGCCTCCGATGAGGTCTCCACCATGTTCCCCTTGATCATTTCTGTCTTTATAGTCATTGAAGTCCTACTCATTGGATCTAAACCAGATCCAACAATTCACCAGGTTCTCTTTTTCATCTGAGTTTGTTTGACATACAGTAGGTGCTGTCAGACGATGACATAAATAATTAATAATCAATGTGGTGTCATCATATTCTGACAAATCACAGTACACACTTTTAAACACTGAGATTGAATAATTAGAGGTCAACTAAAACAAAATTTTATCTTTTGTAAACTTCTGTGGATGTAAATGCCAATTCCAAACATCCTGTGTTAACGAACGAAACTGCATTTAAACCACAAGAAACATGTGATTTAGAAAATATGATTGATTATTACAACAAATTATGTTTTATAATAAGGCATTTCAGAATGTCTTGTTCTTATACTCCACAAGGAGAATTAGAGAGCCTGGGGCTTCTGCCCTGAGCAGCACAGAGATTAATCCCCCTGTAGAGCCCAGATGTTTGTTGCGGCAATGGCCGATGACCCTGCTGAGACTGATGAGGCTGGTGCGGCAATAAAGCTGATGAAGGTGGTAAGGTAGAGGTGGTAAGTGTACGACAGCCAAGGCAAGTCACTGACTGGTTCTGTATGTGTTTAAATGCCATTGTCACAGCATAGTGTTTCTATGTAGAAAGCTAAAATCAAAACACATCCTAACATAGAGCAAAAAACTGTTCTGGAGCTTTGACATGGTCCATTCCTTCTTCTTTATCCTCCTCATCTCTTCATCCCCAAAAAAGTGCTCGCTTTCATGCATGTTACCCCTCGTTACGTTTGCTTCTCAAACCCATCCAATCCTTCCTCCTTATTTTCTAAAAGCATCTTTTTTCTATTTCCTCATTGCTCCGTTCCTCATTTTTCTCTCCATCTTTCTGTCTGTCTTCAAGTGTGAAATGAGAGCACAGTGAGTTGACTTTGAGAGCAGAGGGGCTGAGAGCCAGTTGCTTGTCACAGCAGAATGATCTTAGCAGGTCCGCCTGACCCAAATCCCCAAACCCATCCTCCCCCACAACTCCCGCCCAATGACCTCCAACATACACACTCAGATCCACACAACTCAGTTCATCAGTAACAGAAAATCCTGTACTGACACGTAGGCCATGGGTTAGCTGGTTATTAATCACAATCAAACCAATCATTCAGGTAGCTCAAGGAGTCTGTGGTCCAGTAGACCTCACATCTCACTGAGTGTCCCTATGAAGACTACAGTGAACAATGCATAAGCACACGCACACACACACACACACACACACACACACACACACACACACACACACACACACACACACACACACACACACACACACACGCATACTCACTTATGCACTCTTCATTCTCAAATTGGTTTACTCTCCTGACCAAAACTCCAATATCCTGACACAAAATGATAACAAGGAGAAATAATTGGATTTTAAAAAAGAAACACTTTCCTCCAAGGCTGTCACTGTGAAGCAATTCATTAAATTAAAGCAGTAATCAATATTGATATGAAGTGCTGACTTAACATGTAAAGTCAGGAAACGGTGAGGTTTGGTAACAGAATCCAAGAAAAGGCAAAAGTAAATAAACCTGGCTCTAGCTTCATACTTCTCACCTGTTGTGTCTGCACAGCTAATCAATACACATGCCTGAGGTGCCAAACCAAAATAATCAACCACACATGAATAGTTTACAATATTTGGCAGATTCTGTGTTTGGCTGCCTCACAGCGAGAAGGTGTTTACTTTCGTTCTTAAATACACACGCACACAAAAGTGACATATTGTAGAGGACAGGTGCATTCCTCAACCCCGACAGAGATAGAGGGTCGGTGTCAAAAGCTAATTTGCTCTGAGACGTTACAATCAAAGAAAGGAAAGATGGAAAGAAAATGGAAAAGAGAGAGAGCTTCAGCCTGAGAGCAGGATGGAGAGCAAGAGATAAAACTGCAGGTAATCTCTGCCATCTCATATTTGTTCTCTTATTGACCTTAAAGAGGGTCAAACAGCTGCTCTATAAAATGTGCAATATGTAAAGTTCCTAAATGATTTTTCTTTAGATTGTAAAGTTTTAATATCTTGTGCTAAATGAGTAATATCAGTCATGCCATTAATAAAAGGTAAAGGTTTTTGGTTGTGCTTTGTACAAAGCCCTCATCATCAGCACTATTTATGTTGTCATTTCCTTTTTGAAAGGCTATTTCCACACCTATGTCCTAACCTTTTGATTTTCCTGCCTTAGTTTCCACTTTAGTGTTTTCAGTTGAAGTTCATTCCCTCTTCTTCAAGATCTATTTTCCTGTTTTATGTTAGCTTATCATTGTATCTTCCCAGAGTTTCCCCTTGAACCTTTTCCTCTCCTAAACTGTCTGTATTTAGTCTGTGCTTTGCCAGTACTGGTTGGTTTGGTTCGTATAGATTATCCACCTTCTTTTTCAGTGCTCCTCCTCTGGTTCCTTCCTCAAAGATTTACTCAGTTTTGATCTTGAATTTGCCTTGGAGTTTTGCTCTGAATTATTTATTTTTGCTCAATATTCTATTTTTTTAAAAACTTTTTATCTATCTATCTATCTATCTATCTATCTATCTATCTATCTATCTATCTATCTATCTATCTATCTATCTATCTATCTATCTATCTATCTATCTATCTATCTATCTATCTATCTATCTATCTATCTATCTATCTATCTATCTATCTATCTATCTATCTATCTATCTATCTATCTATCTATCTATCCACCCATCCATCCATCCATCCATCCATCCATTCATCCATCCATCCATCCATCCATCCATCGGGATTATAGCCTTCGAGTTTTATCATCAACTTCCCTGTTTCCTGTCTGTGTTTAAATCTTTTATCATAAAACCCTGCTTTCCTGTTCCCAGAAATGGACCCAGCCTCTTATCCTTGTTCTGTATTTATTTAATTTGTATTCACATACATTTTCCAAAGGTGAAACAAATTGAAGGGAGCAGTACCACTGGATATCATTGGCGTTTGACATTTAGTGTGAAAATCCTCTCCTTAAACCAGAGTACACTACATCACTGCCTTCACTTATTGGCTTGGCCCATCATCACGTCCTCTACTGTCATCTGTTTTATTGTTGTAGAAGTATTTACTCTTCTTTGCCCACTTATGGATGGACTAAAATACTACTACAGTATGCAAATGTATGACAGGATGCATGACAGAAGTGTATGTGTGGCTGCTACTGATAATTGCTGTTGGTTATACAGTCTGGACTGCTTAGCGCTATGGGAATGGACACTGTGATGGTGAGACAGCGCTGATAAAATAGCAAGTGGACTTTCAATACAGATATTCAGATTCTCAGGCCAGCTTTATTTTGTATTGCTCACAACATCAATGTAAAAATGGCACACAGTAATTCTCCTTCAGATTTCTGTAGAAGGCGCCTCACAATGGAAACTGTGATCCAGAAACATTTTTGTCCTTAATGGTTGTCATGTAATTGCCAATGTTTAACAATCTTATTTTAGGCACATTAAAAACTTATCATCCAGGATAGATTCAGAGTTGAAATTGAGAGCAAAAGTTTGCCACAAGATTTTCTGTCAGCTGTGGTTTTCATGGTTGAGAAGCCAGATTGGGATTCAGATATGACGACTTGATTTGTTTACTCATCAAAATAGCTTTTGTGTTTGTGTTGCATCCTATTTCATTCACATGCCTGGTGAGGACTGCTAAGCAGATCTGCATTATATATTTATTTCATCCATGCTGTAGCAGTGGTTGGAGAACAGATTGTGTTGCCACTCAATTCAGTGGTCATTTCGGTCTTAAATAATACAGCTGCACCTGTTTGGAATAGCACACTTTATTCTTAGAATATATACCCAGCGGTCCTCATTGAGCGAAGCTGTTGGGATCATGTTGACCTTAAATCTGACTGCAATCTGTGCCCAGATATATTCTCCTGGAAATAAGAAACAATCAATGTGAGCGACATCATTCATTCCCTGCAGGAATTCTTCCCTTCCTGACCCTTGGCAGAGTCACGGATTGAATGTTGGGCTGAGATTTTTTAAACATACAGTAATATGTAGATGTCTAGCTGTGTAAATCAGGACAATGCAGCAGAGGAAACACCTTGGTAACAGCTCATGTTATCAAACAGATAATACTGTAAAGGCAGTCACATCCCCAAAATAACACTATGCTCCTATTTGTCTTGGAAGTGCTTTGTCCAGGACATTCATCCTGTCTTAGCTGTTTGTGATGTATTGTTAAAAGAACACATCATGATATAATTAGTTTCACAATACTGAAGCCAATGACAGCGTTAAAATAAAACTTATATTTTTAGACCAAATATTCCACCACTGACTGAACTTTCTTGTTTTTCCTCAAACCTGTCAACCTTTTTACCCCGTCTGAGGTGTTGATTTGGAAATACTTCACATCGCGTTTGCTTTTTTCCAGCTTGTCTACACTTATTTTCTTCCACTCAGTCCCATCTGATTTTGGCAGGACTTTGATAATCTCAATAATCATATGAGCCAGGATTTTGAGCCAGCCTTGAAAGAAAACTATGCCAGTTAATCATTTTAACACAGTAGCAAAGAGGGACGGATCAGCAGCAAAGTTCAAAATATATGAAGGCTGAGATGGTATTATGAGTTTGAAATAATGGAACTTATTTAGAAAGATGTGAGATAAATAAAGACAATTTGATAGGTTGATTTTCCCAAAGTCCCACATGTTCATACCACAGTGCTTTCTGTGAGCAAGCATATTGTATAGTGCATCTTAATGAAGCTTAGAGACCCCAAGGATCTCTTGCTTTTGGAAAGCTGCATTCTCAGAGTTAATCCACTGTCTGTAAATATTTTATGATGATGTTATTATAGAAGTTCATTCTTGACCTTGGAAACATTACATTTGGCAGAATGTTAACACAAAGTTCCCATTAAGTATTTGAGGTCATGAACCGGGCAGGGAAACTTTCCAACGACTGAAAACTGTTCTGATGTGACTTTGGACACGTGACATCACCTGAGTGATTTCCTGGTGAAGACTTTGAGTAATTGGCAAAACCTCAAATATTCTAGAAAGGGACTGATTGAGTTGAGATTACTTAGTACAGTACATTACACATGACATTACTGCTCAGTGTTTATATCTCAACACTGGCCTGGGAACGCCTTGGGATCCCCCAGTCAGAGCTGGTGGATGTGGCCGGGGAAAGGGAAGTTTTGGGCTCCCTGTTGAAGCTGCTGCCCCTGCGACCCGACTACGGATAAGGAGTGGAAGATTGATGGATGGATTACTGCTCACAGACTGTCTCCTCATAATACAAGGTCGTGTAACATTACGTTTCCCCCTCCGATCAAAGTTAAAGTCAGGACCGATGATGGTGGATGTTTTAAAGGCTGTGCCTCCTGATTTCAAACATTAGCTTCAATGTGATGAATGAACAGCAAAGAAACATGCTAGTGTCATTTATTTAAGTAAAAAAAACCCTATGCAATGAGCATTTGTGGATATCCACTAGAATAGGGCATAAGAAAGACATTCCTTTGATATCTGTGCTGTTGTCTGTGTTGTCCAACATTCTGCATATAGTAAATACATTGGACAGTTACCACCTTCTTTAACAGGAATAAAACAGCAAACAAGAGTAGGAAGAATGTCTCGGTTCCATATGTATCATTCATGGTCTATTTGTATGAGAGAGACGTAACGTTAGCATGTGATCTCTGGCTCCTCTTCTTTCTCTTTCTGAGCTGGAGAGGAAGAGCCAAGATGATACAATGTGACAGGAAATGGAAGCCAAGAATATAAAAGTAATCCAAGATTACAGATGAGAGGAAGAGAAAAAGATGACAGAGTCATGGATTGGATGAAAGAACTGTTAAAGAGGCATACTCATGGGGGATGTGCAGGGAGACGAGCAGGGAAAGTGATGGTGGATGGGGGTAGAATGAGGAACAATAGAGTGATGACAGAAGTCCTCCAACCTCGTATTGTCTGGGTATTGGATACAGATTATCCTCTATGTGTCAACTTATACTTTGTGTGGGTGTGAGTTCCACAAACTGCACACTATGTGAATGTATCCCTGATAGATATACACAAATCCAGTAATGTGTTTGGTGCCTCTTGTCACAAAACACATTGGACGAACGCCTCCATTATCTCTCCAAATGATTCATCACCTTCTTTCCTTCTTGCTATTCTTGTTATATCCACCTTATGAAGCTTGACTTCACTTAATAAGAAGGTCTTTATGAAACCATGTCACATTTTTCCCTCCCTTTAGATTCTCAGTCTTTCGTTAAACTAACCACATGCTTGATTGGCAAGTCAAATCGGTATGATTTATGAATGGACTGCCATGCATTAACATGGATTGATGCTAAACAGACATGAAAGACAAAGACAGTAACTCTGTCCAATTTAAAGTTATAGAAGATTCATCTCTGGGTCTCTAGGGATATTTGAACTTTATGTACATGTAAAACAAGGGTTATATCCTTTCACAGTTTCAACTTACATACTCTAAGTGTCATCTATGACAGAAAGAGGTTGCACAACACTGGTGAACGATGTTTTTTTTTTATGCATGTGGATACCTCTACTGTAACCCTAAAGCTTAAATTAAAGAGACCAAATACCAAACTTCATATACAGGGTAAACCAAAAAAAAAAAGAAAAACAGCAACAAAAAAAAAACCCAAAACCAAAAATATATAACAGATTTCTTCAAAAAACCTCCAAAGATAAATGTAATGATATTTTTGTCAAAACAGAGGTTGATCTAGAGCAGGGGTCTGGATAAGTAGTAGCAGATGATTAGTGTCAAATGTGCATGTGTGTGCAATGCATGTATAATATGAGTGTGTACCTCACATGAAAAGCTGTGGATTAAACATGAAAGAGACTGGGGATTAGAGTACAGCACTGGTCCACTTGTAGTACAATCATTGCTTCATGACAAATATAGAATTTCTATAGCATGTCACACTGTAGCCTATAGTGGAGGGTGGAAGGGATCAAATGCATTAATCATGAATAAGACACGGTTCATACAGAGGAAACTGGGGTTCATACAGAGGAAACTGGGGTGCTGTAAGTTTTCTGAAAAAACAAAAAGAGTAAACGTACAGGGTGAGTTAAACTTTGAATGATGTATTTGCCCCTGTGGAAAATGAGTTGAACTCTGGCTAAAATGCTACTGAAAACAGAAACCAGCTGAACATAATCAAGTTTTCTCATCCGGATGAAGAACAGGAAGTATTGAGTGAAAAGATAGTCATGACGGTGGCGGGCGTGGTGAGGGTGAATTCAAAATAAACCAGGAAAGACGGGATGAATTAAATACCTAAAACGTAACTATCCATCAGATCAGATCCAGTTTTTGAGTGTTTTTTTTTTAATCACACAAGCCTCAACTTGCCTAGAAACACTGCGCAAACAGCTCCCCTTTATAATCCAGAAGCATCATCCTTTACAGGATGCATTTTTATCCGCATGCCGTCTTTTCTAACAGTTTGCAGTAAGACATCTGTCTGTGAATCGTCACCACTGACCTATAAGCATCATTCAAGCTTCTCAGGCCTGAGGTTGAGTTCAACTGAACTGAAAGTACAATCTCAGATGTGTTTTGCCTTTGTGCATATGCGGTGACTATTAAGTTCTCCAGATGTTTACATCGTTTACATCTGATGCTCTTCAGCGCAATCCTGGCTTTTTCTATTGCACTCCTTAGACGAGTTGACTTTATAGTAGTTTAAGATGCAAGCAAAACGGCAAAATGACAAAAAATATTCACAGATAAATAATAACTAAATATATGAGCTGCAATAAATGGTTGTTTGTTTGAAAATCAAACAGGGTAACCCGTTGAGAACAGATGTAAATTACTGTGCACTGAACCAAAAGGCTTCATTTCAAAATCTTTTGAACTATAAAAACTGGAATTTTTCCTTGTTTTATGGCTGAATAGTTCTTTTGGTGTAATTATGAATAAGCACTATTGCTTTACTCTGCAATGATTTCATCGTCTTGTGTGTAATTATACTCAATGAGTTATGAAAATTAAAACAGCTAGTTTTAGTATTATGAGCTGTGAAATGGTTTCAACAGTAGTATTTAAATAATAAAAGTAGTTTTTCATCCACACATTCTCACATGGATTGTTGTTTTTTTTTCACATAATTTGTAAATTACATCTGTTTGAACAAACTTTCTCAACACACTTGCACTTTAATTTCTGGTTGTATTGCTTTTGCACTGGCTCACAAAAGGTGATACATTACAGGAGACAGAAGACGAATGCTGCACATTCTCACCTCACAAACCTTCACAATCACTAGACCCTTTCTGCATATTTCATAATAAACCTTACAACTGTCAACAAATATAGCCTTGCTATTTTTTTATGAATTGAGTGGTTATTGCCCATGCTTGCCCAAGTCAATATGAGATACCAAAGCCTCCTAATTTAAGCCACAAATCTCATTTCACTCAGTGAAGTCCTTCTTGTGTGTTTGGCTTAGGCACAATGTACCCCACTCTTCAGGTCGATGAACAGACTGAATAATCTGTCTTTTCACATGCAGGTAGAAAAGTTTTCCTTTGATTTGCCTAAAACTTCAGCCCATTTTGGGGTTTCATTCGATTAAATTCCATGCTTCAACTTCACATTTTTTTATCGGTTTATATTTTATTATTTTACTATTGCTAATTTAATACAGTTTGGCCAACTATAAATGCTAGTTGCTTGAAATCCTTGACTCCACACACACATTTTATTATGTTCTACTGCATGGGTTGTGGATTGCAGAGCACACATACGGTATTGTAAATTGTGTCACCAGTGTCAGCGTTGGACAGTTTTGCTGTTAAACGTCTGTCCTGCCCTCTTGAAAGATTTTTTGATAATGCCCTTTTTTTCTGACCGACAAACAAAACCACAGACTTGCTTGAACAGTAAAGACTCAGCACTGTTATTTTAGAATGTGTTTATTTACTGTAAATGCTGTGGTGATCCTGGTGTGAACAGTAGTGGACAGTGATCCACCTGGATTCAGCTCTGACTTGTCTGTCCTTTCATGATCCAGCAGACAGCGTCATGCATTTGGTGTAGTTGGAGATCCCACTGTGTTATCTGACCTTTGACCTGATCTCCGGCTGCAACCTCTTTATAAACTGCTTTCCATGTTGTACGATGTGTTGTCCCTTGGCAAATGGCAAATAACACACAAATGAGCAAATGCTGTCTGCACCAGTAGTACTGAGCCACTTTCCATTGCATTGTGTAAAAGTCTTAGGGGAACAAGATTGCAATTCAATTTTCAATGTTTGAACTTTGGAGAAGAGCAACACATTTTGGTTGTACTGACATTGCAGCTCCTTGGGGAATGAAAATATTCCTGCAATTTTTCACCCCCCATTATGTACAAAAAATTGTCTGGCTCTTGACAGAGTAATGATGCAATCAGTTTCCAAATGCTAAAATAAAAATGTCAAGAACATTCAATATTGATTTTTTTATGTGTACTGTACTTATGTAATGCTATGAACATTGGTCGTCCGTATCTATGTGCTTCACATGCAAGTACAATAGAGGGACTCTGACCAGCCTTTAAGTGTCATTTTACACTCTCAAAGGACTAATTTAACACAAACTACAATTGATCGTAGCTCCCTTGACATCCTGCAAGTCCATAAAGGATGGACACTTGCATAGTGTGTGCATAACAAAATAAATAAATATACTATGTATGGATAGATATTGATAAATTGTTGCATTAGATGTTTCTTAAACATGAAAAACAGTGTTGGCGTTTGACCACATGGGTTTATATGTGTGTGGCCAGTTTTATGTATTTTATTTGTTTTTTTTTATATATTTGGAAATTATGCACATACAGATCTACTGTTCCTTTATGTAGACTAATTACAATTCATGTGGCAAATGAATTTAATGCATTGTGTTCTTTATTGGGATTGTGCCTTATAGTCAAAATGAGAGCTAATCACACATTATTTTTCCAATTTTCAAAATTGCTATTCCAATAAGTAAAATATTATTATACAGAGTTGGATGGAAATATAAACAAATGTCATAAAAATATATCTTATTTTAATTTTGAACTGTCAAGCAGTGCTCATTGATCTTTGCAGGTCGTAGAATAAGCTCCGTTCTGTGTTTGCACACGCTAGTTGTTTACTACACCAAGCTGACGTGAGCTATGGGGTTTTTAAAGCTGATACATTTCATTACACTTAATCATGAGATCCTTTGCCAATATAAGAAGGGTGCTTAATGTAGCTTTACCCAAAGCTCAAGCTCAAGACTCTCACCCCGGCAATGTTGCCATTTGTTATGATTGTGTGACTCTGTGCATTTCAGTGCAACACAATTCGTCGGCACGTAGCAACATTCACAGATACAGCTGTTATCCTCCCTCCTGGCCTACATACATAGGCTGCCCACAGCTGAGAGTCTTTGCTGTTCTCCCTCATGAAATCCAAGCAATTTCAAGGAGAATAACTATGTTTATGTAACTACGTCTCACCCCCTTGAGGTATTGCCTGAAACTGCTCATTCTGGCTGAATATGGCAAACTGGACCCCATCCCCACCTGTCTGATAAATGGCAGGGGCCCAATTCCCTTGCTTTGCTTTTTCATGTTGTCGTCTGTCTTTGATTTCATCAGATAATTGCTCCTTTTAGAACTCAGAAAAGGCCACTCAGCGCTCACGGGATAGAAGAGTATCCATGGTGACAATCTTTGTTATTCCACATGGCAAACAACTGTTTATTGAACCGTGGAAGAGGAAAACGCTTTTGAGTGGAGATACTGTACATCTGGGGCCAATGACAAGAGAGGGAGACAGAGAGACATAGACAGCAATAGAAATGGAGAAATGATGAGAGGATGATCGTATCATTCTGAGTGACAGAATGGTGCTTAAATATTTCTAATATGGGGAGAAAGGAGGACACGATGAGCGCTCAATGAGGCTGCTAAACGAAAAAGCAAGTTCTTTCCTGGAGTTGTATTTGTCATATATTAATAGATGTGTATATGAAAGGATGATTCCTCCAAATGGCTGATTTATGTGGGATGAACAGAGGACGTACAGTGGCCTTTTTTTGTGTGTACATACACCACTTCACTCTTGCTTTACATCCCGTTTTTATTCATCTGCAGTGCTGATAGCCAACAACAGAGACATTAATCTTTTGAGCTGTTTATCCTTCAGTCTTTTCTTGTGACCATAAAGACATTAAGAAAATTTTTTCTATCCACTTGGACTGAAGGAGGGACTCATCAAATTTTGAATAGCTCGGCTCAAGTTAACCTCACAAGACATGTCTGTTGCTCATAACCCAATAATCCTTATTATGAATTTAATAATACTCAGTAGAGAGGACGAGCTATCCTAAGACCTTCTAGCTCACCATCCAACAACTGGCCAACCAACCAACCAACCAATCAATCTCAAACCAATCAACCGGCCAAATACACAACCAATCAAGTTGGAGACACACACTCTTTGGTTGAGGTAATTAGGATGATATTTCGCAGTAAAAACCATGAGCTAATAACATTTTATGTTCCAAAGTTTAAAGTTCAATCTTTCTGTGACATCACAACCTTCTGCTAAAACGCTTCTGGCATTTATTTAATGTCATCAATGCCATAATTCAGAAACAGAAGGTTAAACTGAGATCATATTTCACTTCCAGTCAGACACTGGATTGATGACTCTAATCTCATTCATACATACAGTATCATCATAGGGATAGCATCTACTTTACCAGGAGTTGCAGTCAAAACACAATAAATTCATTAGGTGCATTCCTAAAATTCAACTTGGAGGCATATAACTCTGAGGTGGTCATTCAATTTCCTAGTGTGCTTTTCTTTACAAATTCACACACCCACAAAATGAGTATCTCTGTGTCAGTGTCCCTCATCAACATCAGCCCTCTCTTTCCATCTATTAGATTCAATGAGTGGGCGAAACTCCACTGTATGTCAAGGCACTTTGAATTTTCATCCTCTTCACACTTCAGTGCTACAATGAAATAGGCCATCTCCCATTTTGCAGTTATCACCATCGGATATTGCCAAATGCAATTATGGCACAAATTCACAAGTTCTACCTGCTGTTTGACGTTGACTAGTTGCTTTTTAAACTTTATTGCTTCTCTTCATTGAGATGACAGTCAGGCACATTAATGCACTATTACTGTAAAGCACTATTTATGCTGGAAGCAGAGTTCCCAGTGGAGTTCTATAATCTATGAGACCACCGTAATGTATGTACGTGTACATGCACAGTATGTTGTACACTCTGTTATTCAAAGGAGGGAGTTGAATCACTTCAACTGAGAATGTTGAAAGCAGTTCACAGGGAGTTAATATTTAAAGAAAAGTGACTTTGTGATGGGTCACATTATCATTAACAAAACATCCAGTTAAAGAAGGGATATATTACATACATTCAACATAAAATTTGGCAGCTATATCGAGTGAAAGTGATCCCTGTCTACAGCTATGTGAGCTCAATCCATCCACATTATGATTCTTGTTGTGAATACAGAACTATTACCAGCACCAGCAATTACTTCAGTGGACTCTTATAGACACCCCAGGAGTCTTGAGCAGTGATCATTCCCCTGCAATGCATCTTTCTAAGAGAGGTGAGGAGAAATGTTTTCGATTTGGGTCTTAAAGAGTCAGAGTTAGGCGAGGGTGGAGAGGAAGAGACACTAATGGAATGAAGCAGGAGGAAAAACTATAAGAACAGAGGGGAGCACAATTTCCTATCTGTTTTGGCTTAATGAAGTCATATTCTTTACATGCTGAAACTCATGTAATGTTCCACTGCTAATTCTGTTCACTTTTGATGGAGGGATAATCAGACACTTTCTCCCTTATAGAGGGAGGACAGATGCACCTTTTTTTAGACTGTCCCCCAAAATGAAATGATGGACAGATGGAAGAGGTTGAGGTGGATTGGCAGGCTGACACACATGATAGAGACAGCTGTTGGCTTTCTGTTTCTTACTAAGAATAGAGGCAGTTTTTGTGAACCATGACGACAGTCTTCCCTCAACCTCAACCATATGCTTCGTCTTGCCTGAATGACAAACATCCATAAAACTTTTTTACAAAGTGGTCTTTTCAAACCCAAGCAAGATGAAGTCATGTGATTTTAATGATTGCCAGGCAAATTGAAATTGTCCTAACAATAGTCGAATTAGGAAAGTGTTGTGTTGTTTCTGTTGCTCCAAACTGGGATTTTTGTTGTCTAACAGGGAGGATTTTTATGCACAATTTTGAGTTTAAACATTAAACTTATAGAGCTTGTCTTATGCTGTCCACATTTTAAATTACATTATAAAGCAATTTAAGTTTTAGGCTATTTGTACAAGTACAAAGCAGATGTGAGAGGGAGATGTGAGGAAAGACAGTGAAAGATCACCCAATGAGATGGCCTAAAACAGAAAACACTGGGTGAAGGAACAGAAGTGAAGGATGGGAGAGGGAAACCAGAATAAAGTCATTTTATGTATGCACATATCTACTTTTCTAAACGAATTCCAAACCCTGCAAAAGTGTCACTCTTCGGTGTATTGTTTTATAATGCCAGCCCGTTGGATTGGAATAGGAGACTCATTTAGGGTCTCAACAGTAATACTGATCATCAGTGTTGTTTAAGAGACGAGAAAATGGTCTCTTAGCTGTTGGAGACATGATCACATGTATGAATTTATTAAGTCACCGTCTTCGGCTTCTACCCTTTTTTCCTGTAAACTATCACTGCCACTCAACCCATTTCAAACCTGCCCATAACTCTCTTCAAAGATAACAAGACTCATTTCAGATTTTCCTTTTTTCTCAACCGTATTATATGTTAGGGCATATCACATGGAAAAAAAAAAAAAACTATCAAAGAAGATGTGTGGTTTGCATTATCATATTTATGGAAGATTGTCAGTCAGGAAACAGGTTTGCATAATTCACATTATTTAAAGCACACAATTTTATCACAATATACTTCCACGTTTTTTCTTACAGTTTTTTCTTGTCAGAAAGCAAGGAGGCCTTTGGATAGGGATTACTCTTACTGTCACAGATTCATCCTTCTCCTGAGGCGATGTATGACCTCAGAAGTGTTGCTGTTCAAATTTACTGAAAGGTTATATCTAATTTAGTTGAAGCTGCATGCATTCATTCTTCTGATCATATTATGAAGGCTCAAGACCATTAAAATGCCGCATATGTAACCATTAGCATCTAATAACATATAGTCATTTTGTATGTCACACTATGCAAATCACATGGTTCAGCTGTATGTGCTGATTAGGTTTCAAAGGATAAGACTCTTGCTGTGGCGAGAACAAAAACAAGGCTTTTTGCCTAAATAGCCAAACCACTGTCAACACATTGTGTTGTATTCATTGCAACATCTTGTGGATTACGCAAATTAATGTATGATATAAAATCACTGCTAAAAATCAGCAGCTGTCCACTATGAATGTCCAAGCCTCTAAATGTACTCATAATGATACCAATGAGGCATTCAAAATTCTTCACAAACTATTAATCAAATAGCTCATAATCTAAAACAACCAGAGTCAGTCTGCATAAGACAAGGTGTGACTTTTGTATCATCACCATCTCTGTGTTGCCTCCCCACCTTTCTAATCACCTAATAGTTTGTTTCATGCTGAAATAACAAAAAACAAAAAATTATACCAACATTGCTCCCAACGGATGAATTTTGCTGACTTGTGATCCCCTCTATTTTTCCTGTTGTCACCTTTGATATGTCTTCAGTTATTATCGATTGCCTTCAAATTTTGTGCATTGATGTTGTCCTCGATTAAATGTAATTACTTTGATGGGTGCCTGACTCTCAGCCAGCATCATCACCAGTCAAAATTTAAATTTGTCCCAAACATTGGTTTGTGACTATTCACCCCCAGAACTAATGTCACTATTGTCATCATCAGTGGTAGTTATTTCTTTAAAAGGAACAAGCATGGTAATATGCAAAACTAACATGTCTTAACATTTAGCTCAAGCATAACTGTTCATGTAAATATAGCATGTAAAATGTAAATGTGTTTCAACTCACAGAATTATTAAAAAAGAGGCATTAATATAAAAAATAAGTTTTATCCAAACATAACAGTATGTAGCTACTGCAGACAATAGATGAATCATATTGTGGCGACTTTCATAAGTCTTTGGTTTGACTGTCAGATAAATTTCATCCTTTGTTTTTAGTGCAAGCATGACTTCAAGAGCAACCTAAGGAAACGAAAACCTTCAGTGCCATGTCTCAGTCCTAAAGCTACGCAGTAATACACCCCCCCAGTGTAGATTTCTTGTGTCAACAGTAGAAGAAGAACAGGGGTTTGACTTTCCACAGCTGAAATTTAGCAGTCTTGTCAAAAGCAGTTTGCTGTTTTCTCCTTTAAATGTGAACGCGCTGTGAAGGTTTTGTCATTTCACATTAAATGTGGTCATGACCCTTTCCTCTGTGCTTCTGTCACCCCTTCCTCACGGTAATTGACAGCTTTAGTTGTGTTTGCTTCCTCTTCTTATCCACTGCTGTTTTTATCCCTGTGGCCTTTAGCACCAAGAATATAAAACCATATTCTTTTCTTCTTCATGTGATGCCACAACATTCTTTTACATCAAAGGTGCAGAACAGTGTGATGATGAGAGGCAAATCCACCAAATTAAAGATGTATTTCGCTTTTTTTTTTCAAATCAGACAATCAGATCAGAGGACTTCTTGCACCACAACACATGTTGTGGTGCAACAGATGTAGATTTGACAGTAATTCACCTACTGTTAATTTCCACACATCACTCCACAGATGAAAGAAGTAACAGAAGCACCGCCATACCAGCTGGCATATGAGCTGAAGCCATCAAATGTAAATCTTGAAAATTCCAACATTAGTCCTTTTCTGTATGCACGTGTGTGCACTAAATACATATATGCATAAGTAAAACTGCTGTCACAGCAATTCACCTTCAAGCACCACAACATATTTTAGGCATATTTTAGAGTAAGCATCTCTATAATGATATGTAGAATTTGAACGGATTCTGCACCCATAGCAATATATTTTTCTTGATGCATAATTAATGAGTACTGAAAAAGGCATATGTAAGGTAGTACGTATATACTGTACCATTTCCCATTTCCTTTTATGTGATTTTTCCTTTCCTGTATGATATTTTTCTTTGCTTCTTATCTATATTTGCTCACTGTAGCATTTTATGATTCAATTACGGCTCAACTTTCACAGCTCTATAAGCAAAGATTACATCCTAAATCCTCCAAAAATAATATAAGTCATCTTGGTGCTTTTATATGCTTTTAAGTAGAGCCTTATTTGTGTCAACAGTATTTTTCATTTGCAGCAACAGGTAATATATATATACTAATTACTCTGTCAGTTTTTGCCAACCTTTGGTGTTCAGACACTGGTGGTGGTGGCTGATTACACTGCTGAGACAGATGAGGCTGAAGAAGCTGATGAAATGATGAAGCTGGTGAGTCTGCAAGACACAAACAAATCAGAAGTACAGAGACAATCATTTTTAAAAAGACAGCAACAAGATGATAGATAATGAAGGTGTGTCACTGAGCTATTGGTTAGATGTGACCACACTGATGAAAAGGGCTGATATCTCAGCTGACAACCCCAGACAATGACAACAGGAAATTAAGACTGAGCATGCGTGAGAGGTGTAAATGATGTGAGAAATAAACTATAACCTTAGCACACAAAGGAATAGTTTAATAAATGCTTATCTCTTTATTGCTACTGTGATGCTTTGTGCTCGTTAATGGTTGATATATTCTTTGAAAACCTAAATTGGCAAAAAGATTGAGTAAATAAAATTTGTGAGTGTTCCTATGAAATACAGTCACAATCATCATCCATCCAATCCACTGATTTTCCATGACTGCCTTTTCTTTGTAGGACTTCAGGGGCTCTGGAGCCTGTCCTAGCAGACAACGGGTGAGAAACAGGAGCACAATTTTGAGCAAGCTTTCCCAATTACTTTTTCTTAATGGCAAATTCATTTTAGGTTTGCCAAGCCAGGGGCCAAAATGTCCAAGAATAAATACTTACACAAAACAAACATCCTCACACACGCGCGCGCACACACACACACACACACACACACACACACACACAGACACACACACACACACACACACACACACACACACACACACACACACACACACACACACACACACACACACACACACACACAGTTTAAGCATTTAAAGCTATAACACTAATAGAAGTAACTAGTGACTACAGCAGAAAAGGAATGACCTCAGGCAAAGATGTTTACTTTTGAAATGTCTTTATTTCTTTGTTGTTTGTTTACCAAATATTAGATAGTAAAGTCAGGACAGTTAAAGGGACGGTAAAGTTAATTTTAAGTGATATATGTGTTATTCATCATTATAAAAAATAGAAGAAAAAAATAATTTTATGTGTACAGCATCATCCATTTGGTCAAAAAAGCTTAAAATCTGCGCCGCAGCAGCTTCTGCATTCAGTGGTCACGTGGGCATCATACGTCACTGGGGCCAAACATAGCTTAGCAGCCATAAGAAACAGTACAATTCTAGACGTGATTAAAACCAGAAATATCATGATTACCTGCGCGGTGAACGGTTGTGTCAACAGAACAGCAAAAAGACACGAAGACAAGGACCTGTCGTTCTTTAGAATACCTTCTGGGAAGGTATCGCGCTAAAAATGCTAACGCACTAGCCCGTCAATGGGATTGTCCATATTTTGTTAGCATTGAGCTAACTGCCATTTATTACTATTGGACTGTGTGGAATTAATAACAACTCTAGTTGTTATTAATTCCACAGTGAATTTATTTGAAAGTTGCGTCTTTTTGCTGTTCTGTTGACACAACCGTTCACCGCGCAGGTAGCAGCAGCTAACAACATAGGGATGGGGCTTAGTAAAGCAAATTCAGTGATGGTGCACATGATGACTTGACTAATCTGATTTGAAATGATAGAATACTTATATAGTGCATTGTGAAAGCCTTTTATTTACAGTTAAAAATACCGTATAATAACTAGATTCAATGAAATAATTTAGATTATCTTCTGCCAAATAGCCACGCTTCTCTTCATGACATCTCACTCCTTCTATTCTATCTCAATCTCCAGCTCCCTCAACAGAGTCTAAAGGGTCTCTCAACATTCAAGACGAGAGGTCATCTGACAGGCTCTGCTGCTCAGAAAAATGGAACAAGACCAAAAGGTCAAGGATTTCTGCCAGCCAGACAGCAAGTGGGGGTTGCACTTATCTGACCTTTTTTTTTCTGTTGATGTTAAGTGGAAAGTCTATGAGACTAGACAGAGGGGAGAGGAGCGTTGCTCGGGGGACAGTGAGAGGGAGAAAGAAGGTGAAAATTGAAGAAAATGGGAGGCATGCAAAAAGACATAGGCGAGACATCGGTTGTGAGGAATGGTATGTTCCTCATGAAAGCATCTGTGTTCCTTCTCAAGGTGGATGAAATACATTTTAAAATATTTTCTTATTCTTTTTCTAAATTCATACACCACAGAGCTGACTATGGGAATGGGATTTAAGGTAGTAAATTTGTTAAATACTTTTGAAAAGCAGATATTGATCTGGTTGCCTCTTAAACCCTTCCCTGTGGAGGTGTTCTGGGATTTTCTCCTACTTGGAAGAGACCTCAGGGATGATATTGAAAAGGTTAGAGGGATTACAAATCCTGCAAGGGAATCCTTTAGGCCACATCTCAGATTTAACCACCACATCTTCATCAGCAAGCCATGCATGGCTACCCACAGGGGTCTGTTCCTGAACTATACTCTATGTTCAGTGGCATGGTCATAGGATCATAAGATAAACCCCCCAGCTGTTGTTAATACTACATCCGTCTAATTGGCCTCCGTCAGAAGATTAGTTTGTGAATGATGTGTCAGTGAGTTCTTATCCTTCAGATGCATGGGGCTGCAGCGGAGCTGTTACAGACTGATGGCTGGTCTCTGGCATGGGGACCAGTTCTGTTCCACTAATGTATGCACAGAAATACAAACCAAACACACCTGGACACACAGTATGTTTTATGACATCTGATAATCCCATACAGGCATATAGATGTCCTCAATGTGCTTTCTTCTATCCATATATTCACACCAACAGTTTATACATATACATGGACAGAAATGTACATTACATGCTGGTATAGGAGCAGACTGGATATTGCTTGAGTGAGTGTAGAAATAGATTCAAAGAGCAGCAGCTTCCTCTTCTCAAGCCTCAGGGCCTTTTGCTGGTGATAAATATTCTCTGTGGGATTTCATGAAATATTGTTTTGGTACATGCCTGAAACCAATTCCATATTTAGGCCTAAAAAATAATGCCCTTCTCCCCCTTGTTTTTTCTGTCTTTTTTTGCCTACCTTGTGGACCTGTCCCTCATAATAAGGGAAGTTACATTAGTTGAGACAAACAGCTAATGGGTGAGGTAGCGTTGAGGCCTACCAAGCGGTGAGATTACAATTTTTTTCAGTCGCTAACAAGCGTTTGTCCAAACAGCAGTCACATTTTCAAAACTCTAAACACAATTAACACAGCATCGGTCTTTTGTGGCCATACCATTCACACATTTCATATTGCTTTCACTCAATATGCAGTCAGTGAACATACTACCACAATGCTTTCATTTTTTAAACAGACAAGCTATACCTCCCAACAAAATCATGGATTGTTTTTTTATTATTTACAAATGTTAACACAGAACATCCCACAATAGCAACAACAATATTCCAAACCTTAGATACAGTATAAAAACCTCTGCTTCTGCAATGATATCAGTTGAAAAACAATATATCACAGCTGATAAACAAACAATTGAATATTTTGTTTACATTTTTTTAAAAAATGTTATATACTCAATTACAGTTTTTTTTTTGTTGCTAGCGAGCACTTATCCATACTTCAGATACTTTTTCTAAACTCTTACAGTTTTTTTCAGTCGCTAACAAGCGTTTGTCCGAACAGCAGTCACATTTTCAAAAGTCTTAACACAGACTCACACCTAGAAATTGACCAAGCGGTTAATTTTCTTCTCAAAAACACATTTGTTAAATAAACACTAACTCTTTATTTCAAAATAGAATACATCTTTGTCTGTACACACACTTTACCAAAATACTGGATATTCAACTCAAAATGAAATTACTGTGTCAAACAATAATGCTTGTTTTCACTTCATAAGGTACATGCAGTCAATCAAAGTAAACCAGGTTTCAAAATACTGGGTATCGTTGACATTTGAAAAATTACATAGACTTTTATGTTTCAGTTTTAATGGTATTTGCCTGCAAAATGTACACAAAATTTCTTGGTTGAACTGTATGTCCACATGCAATGTTCACATTCAAAAGCATTCCAGTAAAGAGCAAATCAGTTTTTTCCTTTACAGTTTATTACAGGAGGTACAGTAAAAATACTGTTTACAATATGATAGAAAAGAAAAAGCTTACAGTGAACAAAATAGCCATGAAACCCACAAGAGCATTCTGAAAAAAAAAAAACAACAACAGCAAAAATCCCAGGGGGGAACAAAAAATTACTGTCTCTAATCTCTACAATCTCTGATGTCATTCAAGGCGATGCACCTGGGATAGAACCGCTTGGTATGTCGGATCCACCCTTGGCAATGATCTGTGTGTCAATGGGGCGGCAGTGGCTCAGCGGTAGAGCGGGTCGTCCAATGTTCCAAGGTCGACAGTTCAAATCCCACTTCCGCCCAAAAATACCCGGAGTGTGAGCTGACAGTGGGAGGTGTCAGCTCACCTCCGGAGCACTGTTGAGGCGCCCTTGAGCGAGGCGCCCTTGAGCAAGGCGCCGTCACCCTTACAAGTTGTTCATTTGGGCACACTATAAAGGAACTGCCTGCCACTCTATCTCCCCCTGCATGCGTACAGGCCCCCCATGTGTGTTTGTTTGTTCAGGGCCTGTACACACTAATATATGCACGTATGAATTACTAACACGAGAGTATGCCACTAATTTCCCTTTCGGGATTAACTGAGTATATAAAATTAAAAAAAAATAAAAATTAGAAGAGAATATTCAATTGTTTGTTTTTCAGATGCGATATATTGTTTTTGAACTGATATCATTGCAGAAGCAGAGGTTTTTATACTGTATCTAAGGTTTGTAATATTGTTGTTGCTATTGTGGGATGTTGTGTGTTAACATTTTTAGATAATAAAAAAACAATCCATAATTTTGTTGGGAGGTATAGCTTGTCTGTTAAAAAAATGAAAGCATATATTCACTGACTGCATATTGAGTGAAAGCAACATGAAATGCGTGAATGGTATGGCTACAAAAGACCGATGCTGTGCTAATTGTGTTTAGAGTTTTGAAAATGTGACTGCTGTTTGGACAAACGCTTGTTAGCGACTGAAAAAAACTGTAATCCCAAAAGGGAAATTAGTGGCACGCTCTAGTGTTAGTAATTCATACATGCATATATTAGTGTGTACAGGCCCTGAACAACCTAACACACATAGGGGGCCTGTACGCATGCAGGGGGAGGTAGAGTGGCGGGCAGCTCCTTTATGGTGCGCCCAAATGAGCAACTTGTAAGGGTGACAGCGCCTTGCTCAAGGGCGCCTCGCTCAAGGGCGCCTCGGCAAAAAAAAAAACAAACTGCAAACAAAATCAAAAAACAGGTCCTCAAATAAATCACTCATTGACACTGCACATGCATACACTCCAAATTTGCAGCAAAAAAGGGATTGTGAACACCAACAGGGTGTTCACACCAGCTGCCATCAGCCCTCAGCACCTGTCAACACACACACAAAAAAAAGAATTAAAACACACCTGAGCACTTAACAAATGTGGAATGAATGAATATTACCACAATGCATCTAACAATCAGAAAATAATGGACACAGTAGACATTAAAAATGTTAATGGAAAACAGGACAGAGAGAAAACCAGGACAGAGAAAGAGGACCTAGATAGACAGAAAACTGTTAAACAGGAACCATTAAAAGTCATTAAACATGAATCTGAACAAAGAGCCCCAGCAAGGGGGTCCCAACAAGAGAGGCCCCAGCACGTGGGAACTAGACCAACAGAGTGGCCCAGGGAGTGGTGGCCATGCTGTAAAACTATGAATGGACACTAGACTTTAGCTGAGATCTCAACCTACCAGGTGCAGCCAACTCTAGGCGGCCGGAGGACACGAGGCTACAGACCCTGCTCGAGCCCACAGCCTGAAAACTACTTACAGACACCAATCAGCGCCGCGCTGAGAGACAGGTGAAACGGAGAGCGAAGGCAATGCACAGACTAACATACCAGTATAGGCAGATAGCAACGCTCAGCGGGGCTCCAGCAGGTCACCCCGTCCTCTCAAGCTCCCAATAGCCAGACACGCTGCTGGAAGTGGAGATCGTGTCACCAAGGTGCGCATTACGCACAAACGTTCAAAAGGAAGATGGCAGGGTGCCTACCTGTGTGAGAAGGTTGTGTGCATTACACATTAATCTGCTAACTGGGGGCAGTTCAACCTCAGACCTTGGGAGGGGTCAGTCCCCAGAGGCAGGGCGGATGTTTGTGCATGAAGAATTTTTTTTTTTTTGACTGTGTTTTTGACTTGTTTTTTGTTGACTGTGTGAGGTAGGCTAAAATCACACATGAAAGAGTATTGGGCTGAAATAATTCTGGCACATATAACATTACTCCATCTCGTCATTCTCATCATTTACGTAGCATGTAGACCTTACAGAAAGCTAGGACCTATCACTAGAATTGGACATGTCCAGAGGAGAGATAGTGAATATATCGGTAGAAGGATGCTGAGTTTTGAACTGCCAGGCAGGAGGCCTAGAGGAAGACCAAAGAGGAGGTTTATGGATGTAGTGAAAGAGGACATGAAGGTAGTTGGTGTGAGAGAAGAGGATGCAGTAGACAGGGTTAGATGGAGGCAACTGATTCGCTGTGGCGACCCCTGAAGGGAAAAGCCGAAAGGAAGAGAAGAAGAAGAAGATTGTAGACTGAAATATACACAGTGGCATTATGGAAACTTGCAAGAACAGCGGAGTTAAAGTTAATGGACAAGCCTGCAATCATCTCTTTCTGTGGTCTAGAACTATAGTTTAACAGACAAAGTAAAGTACACAGACCAATGGGTGGAAATGAACTGCCAGTGTATTCATATACCTAGGTTACAGGTGGAAACTGCA